>JAWRVZ010000025.1:57500-320000 GCA_037043235.1 Rhodeus uyekii | reverse complement strand
AAGGGGTTGGAGTACGTGATAATACACCAGAGATGGATCTTTGTGTGTCTCTTTCTCCTTCCCTTATCCGTCATCTTCGATGTGTACTATTACCTGCGCGCGTGGATCATCTTCAAGATGTGCTCAGCGCCCAAGCAGCACGACCAGCGAGTCAGAGACATCCAGAGACAGGTAACAGCACTGTATACTTTCGTATACAGTGTAGTTTTTAATTATACTTCAATATTGCACTAATGAGAATCACGATCCGACTGCATTTGTCTGTCCAATGTTTATTCAGTACTTCTTTACTGAAGAATGACATTCTGCATACAAATTAGAAATGCATGCAGGGCCTAATAGTAATTTACATGAAAAATCATGTGCCTGATCTATTAAGAGAGGCAGTGCCTCTTCTGTTATTTCTAATGTAATAAATAGATAAATAAATAAAAATGACTGTATAATAAAAAGTAGCAAGCAAAGTCCTCTCTACAGGTCGCGTCTGTAACGGTAGGCGGTGACATTGGGGCGTGGCGAAAATATGAACACGCCCCCTACGATTCGTCATAGCATACATTTAAATGGATGCATTTAGCAGACGCTTTTATCCAAAGCGACTTGCATTGCATTCTCAAGGTACAGTTTCTGCTTTCCCTGGGAGGCGAACCCAAGACTTTGGCGTTGCAAGCGCCACGATCTACTGTCTGTGCTATAGGAAAGCAATAACAGCATCGCTGCACCTGTCATGGCATTAAACGTAAAACAACTTAGATGTTAAAACTTAAACTAATATTAGAAAGAAAACTCAAAATATGAAACTGAACTAAAAAGAAAAGCTAATTCAAAATAGTAATAAAGACTGTTATATTACATAGGCAATGCTAAAGTAACACTGAGGTAAAAATAGACTGATTGCATGGTAAACATCATCACTTTTGGTCGTGGCTGAAACAAAATGAATTTAAAATGACTTGAAATGTAGTATGTGATAGGTATAACTGTTTTATTGTGATTATTGCTGAATAAATGTAGAATGCATAAAGTTGATGAGACTTTCAGGCTATTTGGTTTAAATAAAATGTGATGCTTTTCATTTTCCAGGTGCGAGAATGGAAAAAAGATGGAAAAAACAAGAAATATATGTGCACGGGACGTCCAGGATGGCTGACTGTATCCCTCAGAGTGGGGAAATACAAGAAGACGCATAAGAACATTATGATTAACATGATGGATATCCTGGAGGTGGACACAAAACGGCAGGTGGCTGTTGCCAAATATGCTTTTTTTAATAGCTAAATTTATTAGATATCTTCTCATTAAAAAATTGGTAAGACAATGCATTCAGTGGACGGTAAGAAGATGCATTTAGATAAGAATTTGCATCATATGTAATTATAGAAAATAATAAAATGTAAAGAGAGGAAATTTACAATTGTTAAAAACAACAAATCAAGCATCTACTTTACCAATTTTCCAGGTGGTGCGTGTTGAACCTTTAGCTAACATGGGTCAGGTGACCGCTCTGCTCAACTCTATTGGCTGGACACTGCCTGTGTTGCCTGAACTTGATGACCTCACAGTTGGTAGGTTATGAAAGAGAAGTGAAAACGAGTCATCAGTAATTCCAGTCTTAATCCCTGCACCAACCTATCTAGGGTTTTTATAGATTTGTAATGCCAGACTAAGGTCTTCATTATCTGCCAGTGAACAACATCTTCTTTGACCGTCAAACACTGTACTTATACACGGTTGGTTGGTGTTGTCGACATTTTGTGAAGACGCTGTTATCAACGCTCTGAAAGCAAATCCACTTTGCATGCACTTCCGGAGCTGAAATTCAGCCATGGTGATTTTGGTAAATTCGCAGGGGGAAAAAAGTATGTGAACCCTTTCCTATACTATGACTACCTGCATAAATTCAATAGCGCATGCACATAAAGGGTTCATATACTTTTTCCAGCATTTGTGTGTTAAGCCTAGTTATGCTTGTTTGTTACCAAGTCTCAGATTACAGCAAACTCTTATTTATGTGGCGTGTAGATGCATTTGACCATTTTCTATTCAGCACACACTAACACTTTTCTCCATTTAGATTATGTCATCTCTGACCTGAATCATCTCTCCTTCTCTTTCTGCATGCTCCACAAGGGATTTGTTTAATGTCTCCGAGCACTTGCAGATATTCGCTTTCTTTAATTGGAGCATAACGTTCTCTCCTGATCAATATTATATGCCATGTGTGGTGCATCAGAGGCTGTTCCTAATTAGGTTATGGATGAGCATAGTCCCTGTTTCAATGAGGCCGATTAGATTAGGGCGGATACGGGTCCTATTGCTGAAAGGGTTTATAGATCCTAGAAAAGAGCGCTCATTGGCAGAGAAATGTTTTATACCGACTCTCCTTCAAATTCATTTGTAATTCTGTAGAGACACAGTGCTTAGTAATAAGACATGGGAAAGGTGTGTTATGTTTGTAAAGTGTTGGACGATAGGAGATATTTCTGGCCACATGTATTGATTCCTATTTCTTTGAAACTGTAAGCACCATCTCAGAGCTGTTGAGATGAACAATACCATTTCTTAAAGCAGTTTAGAGCTGTGCGTCTGTAATCAACGATAAATTATTTGGACTTTTGATAAATTCTTTTTAGCCACAAGTTGGCACTTTTCCCAAAAAGGGTATAATTTGCTGTCGCATTACTTTAAAAAACAGAAGCTTTAGAAGCAAACTAAATGGATCCTTTGTGACCATAAGAGACTTCTTTCAAAAACATCGTCCTATCGACCCTAAACCTTTTATAGGGTATTAGTGTATGCATTATTAAATATTACATTTGCATTCCAAATATATTCTCAATGTGTTGTTGGGCTGTTTATTGTGGTAGACGTCACCCCCATCAAGAGTTTGAAACTGTCTCTCATGATTTTCTCACTTTCTGTTCAGGTGGACTGGTAATGGGAACAGGCATTGAGTCTTCGTCTCACATCTACGGTCTGTTCCAGCACATTTGTGTGGCCTTTGAGCTGGTGTTAGCTGATGGTAGTCTGGTCCGCTGCACTGAGGTGAGTACATAGTTACAGATTATATAAAATAAACACACACGTTAAAAATCTTTAACAAAACAAAATTCTTGATCACAGAAAGAAAACCCTGACCTGTTCTATGCCGTTCCTTGGTCGTGCGGTACTCTGGGGTTCCTGGTTGCAGCGGAGATCCGGATAATTCCAGCTCGAAAATGGGTGAAGCTTTGTTATGAACCTGTACGTGGCCTGGATGCTATTTGCAAGAAGTTTGCAGAGGAATCAGCCAATAAGGAGAACCAGTTTGTGGAAGGACTGCAGTACTCTAGGGAGGAGGCCGTGATTATGACGGGCACCATGACAGATTATGCAGAGCCTGACAAGGTGATAATGAATTTTTCTTTGTATTTTTTCTATGATGCACTTTGAATGTTCTATGACTATTTGTCTTGCAATTATGAGTTTATATTTCACAATTCTTCACAAAAAGAAAACAAGTCAGAGTTGTGAGTTAGAAACTCACAATTGTGAGGAAAAAAGTCAGAATTGAGTGTTAAATTTACAATTCTGAGGAAAACCGTCAAAATAGAATTTTAAACAAATGTCTGTGAAAAAAAGGCAAGATTGATTGTTAAACTGACAACTGTGAGAAAAAAGTTACATGTCAATTGTGATTCAAGTCAGAATTGCATGTTAAACTTGCAATTGTGAGAAAAATGTCAGAATTGAGTTTTAAACAAAATTCTGAGGAAAATAAGTGAAAACTTCGTGTTAAACTTGCAATTGTTATAAATTCAAATTTGCGTTAAATTCGCAATTGTGAGAAAAAAATCAGAATTTAGTGTTAAATTAAAAATTTGGTGGGAAAAAGTCAGAATTGAGTGTTAAACTGACTATTCGAGGGAAAAAAGTCAGAATTGAGTGCTAAATGGACAATTCTGAGGAAATAAGCCAGAATTTAGTGTTAAACCGACAATTCTGAGGAAGGGTTGCGTGTTAAACTTGCTTATAAAATTGTTATAAAGTCAGTATTGCGTTAAATTCGCAATTGTGAGAAAAAAGTCAGAATTGAGTGTTAAACTGACAATTGTGATAAAAAAAATCAGAATTGCGTGTTAAACTTTACATAAAAAAGTTAACAGTTAGCAAAAGTTCTTAAATTTTTATGTTTAACATGCAACTGTGATTTTAAATTTTCAAGTTTAACATGCAACTGTGATTTAAAAAAAAGTCAGAATTGCGTGTTAAACTTACAATAAAAAAGTCAGAATTGCTGGTTAAACTTAAAATAAAAATTCTGAATTGAGTGTTAAACTTAAAATAAAAATGACAAAATTGAGTGTTAGACTTAAAATAAAAATTCAGAATTGAGTATTAAACTTGCAATTGATAAAGTCAGAATTGGGTGTTAACTGCAATTGTGATTTTAAAAAATTGTTAAACACAATTTTGAGAAAAGAACTCAGAATTACATGTTAAACTCACAATTCTGGAAAAAGAAAACAGAATTCCGTGTTAAGCTTGCAATCATGAGAAAAAGTCAGAATTGTGGGATAAAATTCACAATTACCTTTTTTTTTTTTTTTTATTCCCTGGTGGAAACAAGCTTTTGCTTGCCTGTTCTCTACATATTGGCAGCTGCCCACTTTCTCAATGACACTGGTTTCGTGATTATTTTGAAAACATGTACGATGAACACCACTGAGTTATCATATAGATTCTGTTTCTCTCTGTCTTTTTCTTTGTCTGTTAGACTAACTGTATAGGTTACTATTACAAGCCGTGGTTCTTTCGACATGTGGAGAGTTTCCTCAAGCAGAACCGTGTTGCAGTGGAGTACATCCCTCTCCGGCACTACTACCACAGACACACCCGCAGCATTTTCTGGGAATTACAAGTAAATTACTCAGCACAATTTCCCACTTATATGCCTTTTTTTCATCTTTGGTTTTCAAGAAATAATAACAATAACAGTGCTTGCTTATTAAATCATTTAAACTCTTTTTCGAAGAAAAAAGTTTTTTTTTTCAGCAAATTTGATCCAACTGCTGTCACAGTGACTTTGGCTGTACTCTCGATGAGAATCCCATAATATATCCATTTGATTTATTCTAATCTAGTGTAACATGAGAAGATTAGTATGCAAGTATGATTTGAAAGACTTTCCCTATTTATCCCAACATTTTGTATTTCTGTATTATGATTGGATCTCTAAGGAATGTATCTTCTAGGAAATGTCATGATCTTGCTTTGCGTTTGGGAAATGAATAATATCAGACTCCTATTGAGACAAACTGTTACAAGTTTTAACTTTCAATTTGGCTTTTGGTTTGTGATGTACTGTACACTTAAAGTGTGTCAAGAGTTTGAAACGCTTAGTCAAACACGTACTTCCTCCTCTATGGGTTGCATTAGCGTTAACATTTTTCACTTAAAGAGACAACTATTATCCTTTGCTTCCATCTTAATCAAGCCACGTGTCTCTCTCTCTCTCTCTCGTCTGTCTCAAACATACTCGCACACAGTTTTGATGCATTATACCCACTAAAGCCTTCCATTAGCTATATAACAAGTATGCGTTGTCTGTTGTTTGGCAGCACTAGCCTGATATTACTCGATAAATTATGCAACTAAAGCTGAGATGGACAAGCTCAGGACAGGAGTGCGCTTTGACTTTCAAACATGACTTTTGTGATCATCAAGAATGGTGTACGTACTGTGTATACACACATACTTACATTTGCAAGCAGCACTTCCTGTAATAATCCTGTAAACATATTGATCGGACAGCCCATTTCCTTTCTGGCTCACTCTATATCTTGTTCCCTTTTACTTTTTAATCGTTCATCCATATAAACTTGTGTTTGCTCTTCCATCTTATTTCCATCCACCCTTCTTCAATGTCTGTTTTGCAGGACATCATTCCGTTCGGGAATAACCCGTTGTTCAGGTATGTGTTTGGTTGGATGGTTCCTCCTAAGATCTCCCTGCTGAAGCTCACGCAGGGAGAGACCATCCGTAAACTGTACGAGCAGCACCATGTGGTGCAGGATATGCTGGTTCCCATGAAGCACATCAAGACCTCCATCCTACGCTTTCACGAGGACATACATGTGAGACACTCAAACACACATACAAGTACAAACAAATCAACTCATTGCTAATGTTTTGAATCTTTACTGTTTTGTCTATTTTCTTATTGTTATTTTAAAATATGCAAGAGTTTCAATACAGAATGCAATGTTTATTGTAAAAAGAAAGCATCAAAATATAATTTATTTATATGAAAGTCTGTTCCAGTAATGCTTAGACTTTATTTTGCTCAAAAATCGAAAGCTGCTGTTCTAAAAGTGCATTAGAAATTCTCATGGGAAGCCATCATTCAAAAAGCTCATTCTCTTCCAGCCTATAAACCGAACAGCTCTAAAACAGCCAAATCAGAACAATGTGTACGATGGAAAAAGACAATATCACACACACTCGCACACAAACATATTACGTTTTCTATTTTAGTATATTTTTTGTGATTTATTCATGAAATGAGAAAGCTGAATGTTCATTACTCCAGTCTTCACTGTCAAAACTGATTTGTTACTTAACTATAATCTGTTATTGCTGGTGTTTAATTATTAAGAATGGCAATTATTATTATCTATGTTGAAAACTGTTTTGAAGGATGAATAGAAAGTTTGAACAGCATTTATCTGAAACAGAAATATTTAGAAATCTAATTTAAGTGTTACAAGTTGAGTACAAATATTAAGCAGCACAACTATTTTCAACATTGATAACAATAAGAGATGTTTTGTGAGCAGCAAATCAGCATATTAGAATGATTTCTGAAGAATCAAGTGACACTTGTTATGTTTCCAGTCACCTGTTTTTAGGCACATTTTGGGATATTGCATTAAAAAAAAAATGCTGGATGGAAATACTAGGTTGCGCATAAATGATCACAATATGGATGGAAACTAAACTACTAAACACTGGAGTAATGATGCTGAAAATTCAGCTTTGATCTCAAGAATTTCATTTTACATTTTAAAATCTATTCAATTTGAAAACCGTTATTGTATAGTTCGATTAGTGTATATACGATGTTCTACGTTTAGTGCATTTCCTCATGGTTATGTGTGTTGTAGGTGTATCCTCTGTGGCTCTGTCCCTTCGTTCTGCCCAATCAGCCGGGAATGGTGCATCCTAAAGGAGATGAAGATGAACTGTATGTTGATATTGGAGCGTATGGAGAGCCCAAAGTCAAACACTTTGAAGCCAGATCATCCACACGCCAGCTGGAGAAGTTTGTTAGAGACGTTCATGGGTCAGTTATCACTTTTCACTAATTGTCTAACTAATAATGGAGTAAAGACTGGCCTAAATTTTAATAACCAAGTTTTGAAACTGTTTAAAATGTTTTGTCAGAAATATTAGGGTATTATTTAACGCAACGCTTAAATATCTAGATTCCAGATGCTGTATGCTGATGTATACATGGAACGACAGGAATTCTGGGAGATGTTCGATGGAACATTGTATCATAAACTCCGAGAGCAACTCGACTGTAAAGATGCATTTCCTGAAGTGTTTGACAAAATCTGCAAGTCTGCACGACACTGAATCCAATCAAACCTGAGAGGTGTGACCAGCTGAACAGCCAAACAAACTGTACAACCCAAATTGGGGCAGATACACTCAAAAAGCAAATACTCTTATTTTTTTTGAGGAACACCAGCAAAGTTTCAAGTTCAACCCCCTTATCCTACATCTATATTTGAGACAAAAATAAAGGCCCTTATTATTCTTAAGGTTTAACACTGTTAGATAAATTGAAACAATTTATAGTGCTTAACAGATCAGTAGTTTATGTACATTGAAATGGGAATAAATATAAATGAAAAAGTACTTGTAACCCTAACCCTAACCCTGTTAATCATATAATAACAAACTTATAACCATTGAAGGTACTTTCTACCACAAAATAAAAAATACCCCTTTTATATCTCATAATTCTGACCTTTTTCTTGCAGTTGTGAGTTTGATATGAGAAAAAAATACAAAAAAATATAAATCTATTTATAACTATAAATGTACTGTATGTATATAGTTTATATATACATATATTTGTATATATTTACATATACATAAATATGTATATATACAGGTGACAGTGTCAAAGTAAACCTAAATAGGCCTAGATAATATCTACATTTACTCTTTGTCTAATATATAGGCAAACAAACTTACATAAGATAACAATTATTATAAAAAAACACAATTTAAAAACATATTCTACAATTCCGTACATTGTGAATGTCTACTACCTCACACTAGATGTCTTAACAATATCTAACATACTGATTTATTTCTGAGGCATGTTGAAAGGGATATTTTATGTACTAAAAACGTTAAAGCACCAAAAAAAGCCTGACACAATTTGTGAACGTGTTTAGCAGTTGCTTTCGACCCATACTTTTTACACCCATAAATACACTTTTTATAATGAAATATATATTTGTACTAATTATGAAATGACTTTTGTCATTAGTATAGTTATTGTCAGTTATGTAGTATTTTAGGTATAAAAACATCAAGCATTTTAAAAATAAATAATTATATTTGTGGCCTTCTGAACTTGTTTTCCCCCTTTTATAATGTGTGCACAATATATATTTTGTATTTGTATTTTCAGTGTGCTGAAACTTTGGATGTCACATACTTAGCAGTCTCAACACACCCATTCAAATAAATCATTTAAACCATCTTCAGACTGTCCTGCTGTCTATATCACTGAATTCAGGTTTGAGCAATATAAAAATTTTTCAGTCTCTGATAAAGAAACTTCTGCAGGTTTTCTGGGTTTGATGGCATTTCTTAATGTGAATAGGCTGGGTTGGAGGAATCTATGCCATAGAAAATGATCATCCATCTGGTCCAAATGAACATTAACTGCTCCCAGTTTCTCCCTGATGTGAGCCTATTATGAAAATATCTTGTTCAGAAGTCACCATGTCAAATTAATTAACATCTTTGCCCCAAGAGCACATTTTTCTCTTTTTGGCAACATTATTAATATTCCCCCCAAACTTAAACCTTTATACAATTCTAAACCAATATCTATAATCAGTCATTAAAATGTACATAAAAGATGAAAAATTCTTACGGATACTACATTAAATCACACTCAGTTAACCTCTTCTATATCTGTAATTTAAAGAATTTAGGACCGATTATTCTGAATTAATGGATCGCTAGCCTTGACTCCCTCTAGTGACTGAATTATACCTTCAGTTCTTTTTTTTCACAGTTACACATGCCTATGAAACTGTCAGGCCTTCAATGAAGTTGATGATTTTTTGGGAACATGTATCAACTCCGAGTCAGAAAAAAACATTAGTTATCTATTATATAGATACACTGTGGCCCCCAAAAAGTACTTGGACACCTAATCTTACAAATTAAAAATGTGTAAATGCCTTCATAACAAGATATAGCATTATCTAGCTATCTAGAAATATCAAAACAAGTAGCTTTTATTTGATCAAAATGGCACAAGAACTCACAAAATAAGGTTTCTTAGGATTCTAAATGTGATGCAATAGATTCATTGTAGATTCATTGTTCAAAATGAATCATCAGAGTTTCTAGCAGTCACTTCTCCTTTTCTTCTTCAATTTGAAGGATATTTGTAAACTAGAGATATCTGATTTGTGTTGAGTGTATTCAGGGAAACACTGACTGTCTTATTCCACAGATGCCCATTTTTGGACTTCTGATTCTTTTCCAAGCTTCTCCATATCTCTCAGTTTGACAACATAGTGCTCTGTGTATCATATATCCTGGCAGAAACTAAAGCTATCATACAAATCTGATACATAGCCTTAAAATGTAGAAAATGGAAACTCTTAAAAATAAGAAAAAAGTGAGAAAAACAATTTGTTTTTGTAAGAAGTCTCTTATGTTCACTAAAGCTGCATTTCTTTACTAAAAAATAAAGTAAAAACAATATTTCTGAATATGATTTAAAAATGGTAAAAACTGTCTTCTATTATAATATCTTTCAAAATGTAGTTTGTTCCTCTGATCAAAGCTGAATTTTCAGGATCATTACTCCAGTCTTCAGTGTCACATGACTGATTTGCTGCTCAAGGAACATCTCTTATTAATGTGGCATGATGTGAGGAACAAGTATAGTAACCCATACCCTGAATTTGTCCTCTGCATTTAACCCAAGTTAACCCAACCTAATGTTTTAACACATTAGGAGCAGAAACACACACACACGGAGGCTCAAGGGCACCTACATTTACATTTACATTTACTCATTTAGCAGACGCTTTTATCCAAAGCGACTTACAATTTGAGGAATATAGAAGCCATTTCTAAGGCACCTCAGTCATTTCTAAGGCACCTCAGAAGGCACCTCAGTCGATTCCTGCCACTACTGAGAACCTGCGACCTTCAAGTTACCAGTCTTAACTCTAATCATCAGGCCACAAAAATGTTAAGCAGCAAAAACATTGTTAATTGAGAAATATTTATTGAGTAGCAAATAATTATATAAGAATTATTTCTGAAGGATCACGTGACACCGAAGACTGGAGTGATGATGCTGAAAACTCAGCTTTGACAACATAGGAATAAATGACATTTTATTATAATATAAAACACTTATTATTATTAAATAAATGCAGCCTTGCTGAGCAGAAGAGACTTCTTTCAAAAGCATAATTTTCTAAACTTCTGACAGGTGTATATACACTAAGTTTGTTGGAATTCAGTTACTGTGGAATTAACAGTACATCGTACAAGTATGGCCCAAGGGTTTTTTTCTATTACACATTCACAGATCCACTCACAAATCTTCCTAGTGTTTCTAGGAATTACTGAGTTTGTTCTCCTGGAGTTGCACATGATAATTGCACCGAACAACTGCTAATCAAAGCAGTGGGACAACAGTAAAGAAAGCGCCCAAGAGAGTTACCCTGTCCTTTACACATTCACACTAATTAATCCACCAGTTTGAACATGCCCTGTGAAGTGAATCCTCTGATTATCAGAAGAACAGCTATAATTAAGGACTTTATCAGTTATGGTCCTTTTTTGGCCCTAACTGCTTACACATCAAACATGTACAAAAACTGCAAATCTTAGCCCAAAAAAACTTTTATTTTACTTATAATAATAGTTATATATTTTTTTAAATGTACACTTTTTGCCCCATTTTTTGTTGTTGCAAGTTTTGTCCCAAAGTTAATGCTAAATGTGTGTGTGTGTGCGCTCCTAACCATTTTTTCAGGACGAATGTAACCCGAAGTGAACTAAATATGAAGAAAACTGTTTTTAATAGGTTTTTAGTTTTTTTTATTATTATTCCCATTTACACAGCAAAATGTGTGTCAAAACACCTTTTCCTTAATAAAGAATTACCGTAATCAATGAAAATCATCCACGTAAAACCACGCCCACCCGTGTGCAAAACCACGCCCACTCGCGTGCAAAACCACGCCCATTGGTAACCAGGACACACACGCGCAAACCCCGCCCCTTTAACCACTCTGACTGCTCGCATACGCGTAAGCCCCGCCCATCAGTCTGACTGCCAGTCCGAGAGTCAGTACAGCCGCAGACCGGGTCCTCCTTTATCGTACATTTATGGTGTTCTGCCCATCGTGACGTGCAACCGGCCACCGACGATTTACATAGTGACGGGTGATCGTCCGGTAAGTAGCTCGACATCACGCTGACAGCATGTAGCTCACAACCCTACAGGTGCAGCTTTCCCGTGACGCAACAGAAATTACGTGTTGAGAGAGCTCGTTCGTCTTGTAATGTAAGTTGTTGTCAGTTCAAACCACAATGGATTTTACAACGTTGGAAACAGACGCGGTGCTTAATTGGAAACTTTGGACTTTTTTGGACAACATGGCTGTGTCTCAACAACTAGTGAGCCGCCTACAAAGACGAATGCGAACCGAACCGAAAATGAGACACAGTCTACAGTCTACAGTCTACAGTCTACATTCTGGACATGGCGTTAGTGAACCAGCCTTTGCACAATAAAAGAGCACAAGTTGTGCAGTGCACCTAAACATACCAGTCTTAAAGGGACAGGCCACCCATTTATCACTTATTTACCCTCATATCCTGTGGAGCGCAAAACATGTTAGGCAGGTTGACACCCTCAGTTACCCTTCACTTTCCTGGCATACTTTTCCATGTAATGGAAGTGAATGCTAACTGGGGTTGACATTCTGGATTAGGAGTGAGGGTGACAACACTGTGAGGGTGACAAAATGTTTTTTCAGGGGGACAATCCCCTTTGCAGCCCATGTGCCTGAAATAATTTATATTAGCTGGCACTGGCAGATCTTATTTTAAGAAGGTTTGTTCCATTATTGTATGCCCTGTTACTCATGTGGGTAAAAGGTGAAGGCCGTCACCTCTTTTGTTTATAACGCAGAGCCTGTTTTGAGTGCCAAGTGCATGACGTCAGACTTGTGTGAGACATTAACTCTTACATAAACCTAAATGTTTTTGCATCACACCTTTAAACAGCAGAGTGACAGTGAGGGAGGTGAAAGACGATAGTGCGCCTGTGACAATGTCTACGGACAGAGAGCCTCCCGTCACTGCTAAACTCCTTCACCTCATGTTTCTCTCCACCTTCTGGGGAATGCAGATATGGGTCACCTTCATATCGGGTAGGTTTGCTCACTGTGGGGTTTTTATTCACCCTTTCATTTATTAATGAAATAAAAGTCCACTTAGGTGCAGTTAAAGAGACTACACTTTCACAACTGCTTCTTAACACACTTAGATCAATAGATCTATAATGCACTTTGTAACAATATCAAATGATAAGTTTTAGTGCTTTAAAGAAGTACACTTATTTTGATATGTTGACTTGCACATATAAATCACTTCATTGTCATTTTAATTCTATTATTCAAAGTTACATTTTAAGTTAAACTATTTTAAATGTACTAATTTGCAACATATTTCATATTTTAAAGACAGTAGAATTATGAAATTACGCAAAGATGTACCTAAGTCCTACTTCAGTGGTCAGAAAGCACTTTTAAGTTCAGCTAATTACATTTAATATACTTTTAAATAAAAACATTTTAATTTCCTTGTAAATAGCACGCGATCTAGTGTCGGAAAGCATTACATTAAGTTCACACTTAAGCATGTATATTTAAAGGTTATTATTTCTGTAATAAGCACTCTCTTTTTAAAGGTTTGCTAAGTGTACTTCTTTTTCACACCGGTAGTTTTATACATTAATGCATTTATAAAAAAAATGATTGAAATATATAAACATGGTTTATAATATACATTGTTCTTAAGGTTCACTTGATTTTTTGTTGTTGTTGTTTTGCTCAGGCTTTGTGATGGACAACCATCTAAACCGACACACGTTTGGCTTCATCCAGAGCCGGCTCTTCCCGTTCTACCTGCAAATCGGCTCAGCCTGCGCTTTCTTCAACCTCACCATTTTCGCCATGTACCATCCCAGCAACATGCTGGACGACAAGGAAGCCTTTCAGGTATTCAGAACAAAATTAGATGGTAGCTCATCCAAAAATGATGAATGGCACTCATGTCACTCATTCTTTGTATCAAAAAAAGAAGATATTTAGAAAAATTGTCTTGTCACTTTTACCCATTCAATGACAATAAATGGCGACTGCAGCATTCAAGCTTAAAAAATAACACAAGATCACATAAAAGACTTGAGCATGATATTTATCATGAAGTTATGAGTGAGAGACACCACATTTATTCATTTATAATCTTCCCTTTTAATGAGCTGTGATTGAATCTCTGAGTCAGTGAATTGAATCAAAAGAATGATTGATAATAATTAATGGTTTGAGCATCTCTACTTCTCTCATGAATGTGTGAATGTTAAAATTTATATTCTGGCTCTCAAACAAAGATATGGTGTGCTACAGTATATTCTTCTCTGGCCAAAAAAGTCGACTCGCAGACATATGCATCCTTTTTGAATCTCTTTCCGAATTTCATTGCTTGGAAAAGAGCAGCCAGCATATTCTTCAAAATGTTCTTTTTTTGAGAAATGGAAAATAGGTAATAAGTTGTACAGGTTTGCAATGACATAAGAGTGAGTTTTGTGGGTGAACTAACCTTTATGAAAGGTGACGGACTCTTTCTTGATTCCGCTAGTTTTCTGGTTTCTCCCCAGATCTTCATTTATTTTGTGTGTGTGACTGTGGCGGCAGTAAATGCCCAGTGGTTTGGTCAAATGACCTCGGAAATCATGGCAGACATGCACCTGATCGAGCAGGCCTGTGGATTGGGTCAGGACATCGGACTCTCATCCAATCGGGAAGCCTACGCCAAGCTCTGCGAGACGGACCCCAAGTATAAAAAGCTGAGTGGGCGGCTGTGGCTGTATCACCTGCTGTCTTCCCTTTGTAACCTCTGCTGTATCGTATGTAACGCATACAGCCTATATTACATGGCAGAAAACCTCACCACACTCTGATGACCTTCCTGCCTTATAGTGGAGTTATTCTCCCACAGTGCAATGCAAAACCTTCTCTTAGTGTCTGTGAGACTCCGGCAGCCACAACCTGCTCTCAGGTACTGGATTACTTCCTGACAAATCTGCTCATTCTTGTTAGGGATTATCTTTTTTAACTTTTGTTGTGCTAGTTTTAGCGTAGATATCTGATGTATAGAGAATGTTTTTTTGTTATGGCTGTGCATATTTAAATGAAAGATGTTACACCGCATGCTTGAGGAATGAGAACAAGACACACGTGAATTAAAATGGGGAGTGGAATTATATTTGTTCTTTTTTTGACATTCTAAAAGTTATGGCATATATTTTCAGTTTTCGGCACAAAAGCAACCTCACTCTCATGAAACAAATGCATTTATCAAATTATTTCATTTCTCTGTTTCAACAGCCAGCCTCACCCTTTTCTTCTCGACTGGGTGTGAATGTATCTACATGCTCACGCACAATCATTCAGTGCATTTCTACATTTTAACAGGGATGAATACGCTCTCACCTGAATGTTGAAATAGAGCTTCAATAAAATGCACCAAGCAGAATGTGGTCATACATATTATACAAGTATTTTAATGATTTTCAGCAGCCTCACAAACAAATATTTTCGTTTTCTACTGATTGATAGTGTATACAGTGTAGTATTTATCATTTATCACAGTAGACTACAACTGTGACCATCACAACTAATATACGGTAGTCTAATATACATATATAATTCACAAATTTATACATGTAAAATTTGACACTTGCGGTCAGTATGTTTTAAAAAAAGAAAGAAATTGATACTTGTATTCAACAAGGACACAATTGATCAAAAGGGACAGTAAAAACATTTCTTTCTAGAAACAAATGATGTTCTTTTGAACCTTTCAGTCGTCAAACAATCCTGTAAAGAAATATACCACGGTTTACACAGAAACATTAAGCAGCACAACTGTTTTCAAAATCGATGATAATGAATGTTTCAGTCAAAATGTTTTAGTAGCAATGATGCTGAAAATTCAGGAATCACAGAAATGGACTCTTTTAAAATATACATGAAACAGAAAACAGCTATTTTAAGTTGTAAAATTGTTACTTTTTTCTGTATTTTTGATCAAATAAATGCATAACAAAATAAATAACAAAGACTTCTTTTACATGCATTCAAAAATCCCCCACATTCCCCACGCCCCCACATTTAAAAAATAAATAATAATGAGGCACTGTTATTAAGAGGCAGTTACAGATGTAGATTCTCTCTATCTGAAACCATCAAACTGACCTTTGTCATGACAGGTTCAACAGAAACCAGTTTATCTCCTGTTTGACCGCTTTTGCACACTGTGCCTTTGCCTTTTGTAGGTGTTAAACAACAGCAACCCGAACTATTTGGGTGTACACAACACATTGAGTCTTTTTTTGTTTTTTTTGTGAAACACGCGATGTGCCTCACTAATGTGTTAGTCATATAAAATTGTGGGTATTCAGATAATAAGTACCAATGTTATGATGGCTACACCTGGCTTTGGAATGTTCCGTCGCTTTACACTTCTGCTGTCTGTCCATCAGATTTATATCAGTTACTGTACAGTGCCTTGCATAGCAAAAATCTTCTGTTTGCCCAGTAAGATGATGCTGATTGACTATCTGCACGCATTGACTATATTTTATTTCATATATATATTTCATTTTATGCAAATGAACTGGCAGCTATAACAGCCCAAGTGAACCTGTTAACTTAATTATTAACTGTTTATTTAATTTAGTTTGTTTAAATGAAATATGATGTAGTATAATATGATCAACGGAATGGAATACAGAGCATTTTTGTGCTTATACAGATTCATTGAAGTTCCATCGATTATTTTTTTTTAGCTGAGGTTTTGTCATTATCTTTAAGTATTAGAGGAAGAAAATTTTGCGTTACCAGTTCCTTGACTAACAGGAAACATTCTTAGAATATTACCTAACGTCGTGGCAAGGTTTTCCTCAGTTATGAACAAACATTATACACTAATATTAGTAAAACGTTCTTTCCAGGTTATCTTAATTGTAATATTCTCAACCATTAGCACCTACACTTAATTTATGTATCGTTCATAGAACATTTTTACTTGAAACGCTTAGTTCATTCATTTAAATGTTACAATTTGTTTCATTTATGCTTGCAAAACGATCAAATGGAATGTTCCCTTAATGTTCACATAACCAAGAATTGTTTTCTTGGTTAATGTTCAGAAATAAAATATGCTTATATCTTAATGGGAATTAGCATGCTTGTTAGCTGGGTCTGTCTGAATAAAAGCTACCGGTAATTGCAATTTATATTGCATCCCTTTATGTTAAACTGAAGTGTGTATTTTTAGCATTAAACAACACAGTGAAAGTTAAAATGTCAAAACAACCTGTTTGTTCCTTCTGTAATTTGTGCAGAAATTACTTCACCATGAATGAAGATTAATATCTGAATCTGTGATGAATATAAAGCTGTTGCAATTATAATGTGTACTGTATGGAAATGGGTTGAATGTTTTTTGTTTTAAAATAAATTCATAACATTTTATAAATTATTTGTATGCTTTTTTTTGTTCTTAGCTGGTAATGTAAAATATCAAGGAGACCTTGTACTTGAAGTTAAATATTTTAATGATATATAAATGCAAGTATATTTCACAAACAATTACAGAACAACTAAAATAACATGTTGAACATTTAGTGAATATAGGTTCACTTAACCAATAGTTCTGTTCCCAGATGCTGATTGGTCTAATGTGACTAAAACTGATATCTATTGCTATGTTTATGGGCAGCAATGCCAAAGAATGCAAAAACACATTAACAGTGATATCAAGAAAAAATACCAGGTCCCACACCCAACCTAACCAAACCTTTGTGGATATTTACAGAGGGAATTTTACATGAGAAAATGTAACTAGTGTATGAGGTAGCAATTTTGTATGAATTCATGTGATGTGATTCATTTAAGATCGGCATGAAATGGAAGTTACGATAGTCTTTTCCTCCCTCTTGTGTTGTATATCCAAGTGAAACAACTTTTTGAAAAAATGTAGGGCAGGATTTGATTTAGTCTATGTGAAATTGATTGGATGGTTGTGGTTTGCTATTGGTCAATCTCATTTGATTGACAGTTTTTCCCGCCCTCACACCAGTAACCACGAGGAGAGTTGAGAAGAAAAGACGGAGGGGAAGTTATTCTGATAACAGATTATGAAGGCACATCAATTTAATACAAAATATTATTTGTGCACTGATAAATTATTTATAATAAATCTGCAATATTCCATAAGAATGGCTAATGGCTAATTTCGATTTCATGGTGACTTCAAAAATATAAAAGCGTTCTGATGAAGGTCCACCCATAACTGTCTGTTATAATCAAAAATGTACAAATGAGATAATACAAATTTTTATGAAATGTCATGAGAGTGTGTTAGTCATTTATATTTGATTCTCGATCCATCTCTGTAAATAACGGCAGTATATGGAGATGGATTTCATAATTCAAGAAACGTGTTTATAACAACGGCTCAGGCACGGAATAAACTCATTTTGTGCCATTAAAGCGGGTAACAAAGTCTCACACTGGACCCAGGGTTAATCCTGAAGCCTGGATAGAGCGGTTGAGCAAATGCAGTCTGAATTTTGTGGATGAGATTGATTGCGTCTGTGATGCTGTAAAATGCTAAAATCCCTGCCGAGAAATCGACATAAACGCCAGTCCTGTGAGCCCACTGCATGTTGGGAATCTTAGTTTCCCTTCCACTGTGCCAGAATGCGTAGTTATCCTCAGAGCACACCAGACTCCAGGACTGGGCGTTGTGTCCAAATGCACACTGGGTACTCTTTCCTTTCCTGCTGATGTCCTCATAGGACACTGCGATATGCACAGGACCTTTCCCGCTCCACTCGACTTCGAAGTAACAACGGCCAGTCACACTCTCTCTGCACAGGACCTGATGATAGCTATCAAACCTTTCTGGGTGGTCAGGAATGGACAGAGATGTTTTGCTGAACGTTACTTCTTTGCTCTCCGAACAAACGCTGAGGTTTTTGTGAGCGGTGTTCAGGTCTAGAGTCAGGGGACCCGAATCTGAAATCCAGAGATGCAAGACATGAATTTACATCAATGGTTTGTAGTGATTTCTGTTGCATGCGTGTGTGTGGGTGAGTCTGTGTTACTTACATTCCAAAAACTGCTCCCTGACTTTGGGTTCAGGGGTAGGAATAAACTTGAGGTTTGTCACTAATGAGATAAAATAGAAATCAGTGCATGCATTTTTAACATTCATTCTTATTGCACTTCAACTTTGTTTGGAATGCTTGCATGTATTAACTAGATACTGACAATTATTCTATAGTAATAGTAAGAGAAACTCACTTTATAAACAATTCGAGCAATACAATAGTCGTCACATGACTTCATCACATGTGGCATTCATTTAATAAGGAGTAATTCTTATTTGAATGTTAATTTAAATATACTATTTCAATTGTAAAAACAGAAACACAAACAAATAGACAGAAATCGGAATCAATAAAAAAACTAAATAAATTATTTTGATCATTTTTTAACGATTTTCTCCTTAACAATAGAATGCATGTGATGAGGTCACTTGCAACGTTCCTTCTGCTCCAGTTGCTATCTTGGAAAGAAGGATTATTTTTTTAACATTAATATACTTTTGTAAAATAAAAATGTACAAGTAAATTGGACGTTTGCCAGTATTATCAAATAAGGAATAAAATAACAGTCTGGTTCATTTGTCACGTTGGAAATGTAAGATCATGTCAAATGGAATGCACTGTGGGATTGTCTGTTGTAAACTCCCTGTTTTTGTTAAAGGTGCAGTAAGAGATTTCTGAGAAACATTGTTGATATTTAAAATCAACCCAAACAAACACACACCTCCGTTCATTGCTCTGCTCCCCAAAGCGCACGAACATGCAATGCAAGAGTGGATGTCTCCTTACTATATCTCAAGCGAGGTAAAATAATGCTTCGCCAAAAATAAAAGTGAAGATGAGGAATGAACGACAAGGAAGAACAATTAATCAACATACAGTACACAAGAGTATTGTGTCGAGCAGGGCGGGGGTCGAGGGAGCGTCATGCGAGCCGGTGGCATGACTGGTTATGAGCGTCACCTGTGAGCCACCGGTCTCGGATCTCACGGAGGAGCGGAGGCATAAAAGGAGGAGCGATGACAGTGAAGTACGAGAGAGGACCAGGCCTGGACTTTATGGTGTGTTTTATGTTTGTGTGGGTGGCAGTCGTCCGTGAGGGACTTCCGCCATTACGTTTATTTTGTATTTATGTTTTATTTTGTGATTAAACTTTGTTAAATGTCTGCCGGTTCCCGCCTCCTTCCTCCCTGAACAAATAACTGTATTACAAGTATATACAAGTTAGAGTTGATTGTTAGTTGTTAGTTTCCAGCAGCTCCAGACAAACAATGACACTCAAAACTGTCCTGTTAGTAGAGCTAACATTATAGCAACAGCATATCTAGCAAAGCCAATCTTACTCTCGTATGGAGCAGAAACAACGCAACCTCTGCATCCGTTTTCTCTCCAGCGCTTTTCTAATACTAATGTGGGTCCTAAAGCTCTTGCCTGATCATAACCTTTCTTTTCCCAGTGATATTCCTCTGAGCTTTTCTCTTTTCTAATGTCTCTCAGCCATTTCTCTTTCTACAGTCTTTCTTCAAATCTACTTTTCGCTCACTCTGGCCCTGTCTCAAATTGCACCCTGAAGTCCTCCTACGAGTCCACACTTTTGTGACGTAATGCCACTTCTACGGTCTCATGGACTTAATAGCCATCGTAAGTCATGAGTGCATATGAAGTGTCCCATTTAGGACAGAACCTCCTGAGTGGACACGCCCCCTACTGCTGATTGGTTCCAAGTGTGGTGTGCTACTCGCTCCGATCCACTTTCAACCTCATTTCACAAAAATTGCTTACTGCACCTTTAAAATGTAGTATATCAAGAAGGAATAGTGAGAATAGTATAATTAGTATGCTATTCTAAACATTCATTTGACGACTCACCTTTTTGTGATAATTTCTCCAATTTTTTCTGGCATAGCTCTTTAATTTCCTCACTCAGAACAGTGAGTTTTCTTGACACCATCTCAAAACAGAAGTCTGGATTGACTAGAACTGCAGGAGAAGTCATCAGCTCTGGCAGACTACACAGCGCTTCATAACTCTGAGGAATGTAAGGAAATAAACTCTTAGACCTTAATCACAAATGAGGTGAGGTGCTGAGTACTGAGGTGCCCAAAAGAACAGATGTTACCTCGAGGAACTGTGTTTTATCATCAAGGTGTGTAATCGTATCGCATTCAGCATCTCTCCTCTTGAACTCTGAGATCTCCTGCTCTAGTTTCTCCATAAATGCATGTGCCTCATCTAATTCCTTCTGCTCCTTTGCTTTGATTATCTCTGTCACCTCAAAACACAGAGCTTCCATTGACTGATTCAGCTCACTGAAGATCCTTTCCGTATCCTCCACCGCTGCTTGGGCAGAGCTCTGTTTGACAACATAAAGAACCAGAGAAGTGATGAGTCCAAAACTGCAGAACCTCTCTGCCCATAATGGGTCTTTGACTTAAGTTAAGTAACTTTCCACGTCCTCCTGGCAGTAATGGACTCACCCTGAGGGAGAGTACAGCATGACTCAAATCCTGTAGCTCCGTCTCGCGCTCCTTTATGACCTGCTGGAATCTCCTCTGTGACTGCTTAAGCTCTTGCTGCAGACCAGAGATGATACACACAAAATTATACATTCATCCACCTTTGAAAAAAAGGTTCAGTGGGGTTCTATTTTAAATTTTAAAACGACTTTTTAAAGAATCCTTTACAACAGAAAGTTTATAAAAAGAAATGTTTTTTTTTCTAGTGATAAAGTGTTTATGAGCTGTTTAATTCATAAAATTAAATAAAAAATAATGAATTAAAACAAAATTATAAATTCAAAATAATTTTCTCATGATGGGATCCCCTAAAAGGGTCTATATTTCAGGTTCTATACAGAACTTTTTCTGAAGAGTAAAATAACTTTTGGGACATGCTTTTAATTTCTGATTAATGTTCATTTTTTTTATATTTTGAGGCAAAAAAAAATCTAAATATGTCCTTACAGATATATATGATTAGTGAGGGATCTGAAACCGAAGAATGGAGTAATGGCAGCTGAAAATTAATTTTTGACATTGCAGAAATATATTACATATTCAAATAAAAACAGTGCTGTCAGTTTTTAGTGCTGTCAAATCGATTAACCTCGATTAGTCGCATCTTACATAAAAGTTTGTAATTATATAATAAATGTGTGTGTTTATATTATATTTATTTATTACATATTCATAAAGTGTATTACATATACATAAAAAAAACTTTTACTTTAAAAGTACGTGTTTCTTTAAGCTATGTACTTGGTTTATATTTTCTCTAACATAATTATATCAATATAATTATATCTTATATAGATATAAATTTGAGGATTAAGTGCTGAAATACATTTTTTAGGGTCAGTGTATGTAAACTACTACTCTCTATCAGCTGACTACTGAATTATTCATGAAAGTTAATTGAGAAAGCTAATCCTTGCATTACAAACCTATTACAAAGTTTTAGCATCACATTTAAAGTCAGACGAGAAGTCAGACACACCTCACAGAACATGACGAGGTCCAGCTTTTCTTTAGCAATGTCTTCATCATTCTTAACTCCAGGAATGGTGTGGGGACGGATTCCAGTATGTCTCAGTTTCTCAACAACTTCAGCAAACAGTGTGTTTTTGTTGAGAGCAGGTCTCGGGGAGAAGGTTTGCCTGCACTGTGGACAGCTGCACAACTTCCTCTGGTTCTTCTGCTCCCAGAAGCTCTTAATGCACTCCATACAGTAGTTGTGTCCACAAGGAATGGTCACAGGGTCTCGCAGAAGTTCCATACAGATGGGACAGCTGAACTGCTCCTGGTTGACAAAAATACCAGCCTCTTCTTCAGCCATATCTTACAGTTAAAGTAAAAGACACAGACTGTACAGCAGCTCTGTGGAGAGAGTATGGCGAAAGTACACCTCCCACTAGTGACTGTATATCAGGTTGTAGGAGGAGTCCATTGTGCAACGTCTTACTGTGGTCATGTTTCAGAGGAGTCACAGGTTTGACTAAGTCATTAAATCATTGTTGTTGTTTTTGAAAAGAATATTTCACCTTTGCTTCAGCACTGATTCACAGCTTCAAGTGCACAAGCAAAGCTTCTGGAAATATGATCCAGGGATCATGGTGGTTGTTCCACTGCATGTCTGTACATGTCCACTTGGGAATGAGCACATAGTGACTGTGTTTTCTGGATTATGTTTGCACTATTTATGGGATATAATAAGGGTGTGGATATTTGATAAACAATGAACACATAGGTATGTATGTGTGTTACTTTTAAGTTTTTATATTAAACGTAAGGGGAAGTTAACACATTGCAAGCACTTTAGAGGGTTTTAAGGCATTCCTCTCTTTTTTATACCAGCTTCAAGGGCTGGAAAAAACGTTTCAAGAAAACGGCCAAGAAAACGTAGCAATTTATGAATTATAAGGAATAAATAGCGGGAATGGATAACAAGCAGGAAGGGTGGGGATTATACACATTTCTCATAACCAACATTAATATTAAATTCACATTTGAATACCGGGCTATCGATGAAAATCGTTATGTTTAAACTTAAAGCCTCTTTATCGATGACAGTAACACTTACTCAACACTAGAGGCCGCTCTCGTCATTCAAGCCACTGTCGTCACTACCGGTGAGTCTTCTCGAATGAGTTAGAATGAAATGAAACACTTAAATACGATGTGTATAAATAAAAAAAATATGTTTTAAATCTCCATTTCGTAATATCAATTTATCGACTGTTAGTTTCTCAGTGTCATTATTTAGGTGTAAATGATTATCCATGCCACGGATGAAGCGCGTGGTAACCGTGACTTTTCTCCACAATGGTCAGAATGAGCCAATCACAGTCGAATTAAACTACTGGGCTGGTGTTTCTAAAGTCATTTTTATAAAGGTTACTGTAGCGGATTTTTCTGTTTGCCTGTCGGATAATAATACTAAAAATGATCTTGTTTCAAGTTTTATATTTCATAGTGTACATGTATCGTTAATAAGTGAAAAAAAGGTTCAGGGATTTGAATTTGACTCATTGGGCGACCGAGTTTTTCGGGCCCCAAAGCTCCCTCTAGAGGGCCCATGAAAGTGAACAGTAACATGTGTTCGTGTTGTGCGTGCAGTTTAGTCTCAAAGGCGATGGCAGCGCACTCGTCCTCCATCGACTCATAGCAGAACGTGAGCGGGTGTAAGAAACACAAATCTGATCTTCTGCTCCACTTCTACGCGGTCTGTGTAACAGAGGACAGGTAACCAAGCCTTACCTTTATTCTGATAGGCGAGAGCTGTGTTTGTATGGCAAAGCTTCAACACACCTGCACACAAACTGCTGCTTTTTGTTGACGTGTGTCCCATCAAGTGCTTGTCAAACTGTAGATGAGTTCATCTTCTGATACTTGAACTGTTTAGTTAGCACATCTGCAGAGCTGTGGTCAATGTTGAGAAGGACATATGTTTATTAAAGGGTTACAATCTTCAGTTTTGTTATTTTCCTATTTCTATGAAGCCCATAAGACTAAATAAATAAATAAATAGATAAAATAAACATTATTTCGTAAATCTCAATTATGTCATAAGTCATTTGTTTTGCAAATGAGGGCATAGTCTCATAATTATGACATAATAAGAGGTTAAAAAGTCAATTATGCGATAGGTCAAAGTTATGACTTTCTGTGATAATTATGACTTATTATGACTTATGGTGTATCAAGTTAAAATTATGAATTTTTTTATCTAATTATTACTTTTCATCTCACAAATATGACAGTATGTTTTTGTCTCATAATTATGATTTACCAAAGCAAAGAAATGGCCATGAGTCTCCTGTTATGTGATAACTGTAATTTAACTAAAGTAATATGCTTGTGTTGTGTTATTAAGGGAGTATCCATGTTAAAGCAGTATATCAGACCAGATATTCAAAAATATGCTGAGATCAAGCTCTGGAAGTTTTATTATTGATGATAACTTTATAAATTCTTTTTTTAAATTAGGATGTATTATTTACTCATTGGCAAAAACATGATCAGGATGAAACTTAACTGGGTGTAAGTAAAGAACATTGTTTCTAACAACTTACAATGTCTACTAATGTCTAATGACTAATGTCATCTTTCCGGCAACTCCTGCAGCCAAACTGGTGCCAAATGTAGTGCTGCACTCCTTCGGACTCCACTAGTAAGGCAGAGAGGGAGATTCTGGTGATTGGGCATCTCAGGGTCTCCATAAGCTTCGCCCAGGCATTGTGCCCCGGAGAGGTCACTCTGGTGCTGCTATGCAGCAGAAACAACATGGGAGGCAGCAGTTACGAGTTATAAGCCTCACCTGATTGGCGTAAGGATCGGGCGCTACGGGTTGCCTCCGACGGTGGGAGAGGTCATTGCACCTCACTGATCAGCTACCGCCCGCCCCAAACTGGGCAGCCCCCGGTCAATTGGGTGCTGATCCGCCACTGTCTGCCTGCTTCAATGGGTGCTTGGAGCATAGATCATCATCGACAAGCAGACAGCAATTACCGCACCAGGCAAAAAACAAAAGAAAAAGAAACCCTCAGTCTTACGACTGGCCACCTGGAACGTTAGAACTATGAGTCCAGGACTTTCCGACGATCTGCAACAGATCAACGACTGCAGGAAGACCGCAGTCATCGACTCTGAGTTGAGGCGACTCAACATTGACATAGCGGCACTGCAAGAGACCAGGCTAGCTGCAGATGGAATGCTGCGGGAAAGCGATTATACCTTCTTCTGGCAGGGCAGATCCATCGAGGAACCTCGTCTGCACGGCGTCGGTTTTGCAGTGAAGAACAGCCTGCTACCCATGATAGTCTCTCCTACCGGCGGCTCAGAGCGCATCCTTTCTCTCTGCCTGTCGACCTCCTCTGGCATAGTCAACATCATTAGCACTTATGCACCAACTTTATGCTCTCCACAGGAAATGAAAGATCAGTTCTACGAGGATCTGGATAACATCATCAACAAGATCCCAGAGACCGAGCATATCATCTTGCTAGGCGACTTCAACGCCCGAGTTGGCGCAGAACACAGCTCATGGCCAGACTGCTTAGGTCACTTTGGTGTTGGCAAAATGAACGAAAACGGACAGAGGCTGCTGGAGCTTTGCTCCTTTCGCAAGCTGTGTATCACCAACACGTTCTTCAACACAAAGCCCCAACACAAGGTCTCCTGGCGGCATCCAAGATCCGGACACTGGCACCAACTGGACATGATCATTACCAGAAGAGCTGTGCTTAACAGTGTGCTCGTCACACGTAGTTACCAGAGCGCCGACTGCGACACAGACCATTCCTTGGTGTGTAGCAAACTGAGATTACTACCAAAGAAGATCCACCTCACCAAGCAGAAAGGCCGCCCTCGTATCAATATCACGCGAGCGTCAAACCCTGAGTCACGCACAAAACTTGTCGCCCAGTTACAAGATGCCCTGGAAGGCAACACAGCCCTAACACTAGAAGAGAAATGGCAGCGGATACGAAATGCAGTCTACAACACCGCCATTCAAGTCTGGGGAAAGAAAGAAAGAAAAAATCAGGACTGGTTTGAAACTCACCAGGCAGAAATGGAACCTGCCACCACAGCCAAAAGAGAAGCCCTGATTGCCTATAAAAATGATCCATCTGCAAGGAACCTCGCAGCTCTAAGAACAGCCAGAAACAACACTCAGAGGATTGCAAGACGATGTGCAAATGACTACTGGCAGAACCTGTGTCAGATAATCCAGACCTGCGCTGACAGAGGTAACATACATGGCATGTACGAAGGAATAAAGAAAGCTTTCGGCCCCACCATCAGCAAGATCGCTCCACTCAAGTCCAGGGACGGTGAAGTCATCAGTGACCGTGACAAGCAGATGGAGAGGTGGGCCGAACACTACCAAGACCTCTACTCTACAGAGACCATTGTCACCGAAAAAGCTGTCAACAACATCCCACCCATGCCTGTCATGGAAGAGCTAGACTTACCCCCATCAGTGGAAGAGCTTAGCAAAGCCATCGACTCGCTGGCGCATGGGAAAGCACCAGGCTCAGACGGCATTCCAGCAGAGGTGATTCAGTGCGGAAAGCCAGCTCTACTTAACCACCTTCATGAGCTACTCTGCCAGTGTTGGATGGAAGGGACGGTTCCCCAAGACATGCGAGATGCGGACATCGTCACGCTGTACAAGAACAAAGGCGACCGCAGCGATTGTAACAACTACAGAGGAATATCCCTACTCAGCATCATCGGCAAGGCCTTCGCCAAGGTGGTACTAAAGAGACTACAAGCACTTGCTGAGAGAGTCTATCCAGAATCCCAGTGTGGTTTCAGAGCAGAGAGATCTACCACAGACATGATATTCTCCTTAAGACAACTACAGGAGAAAAGCAGAGAGCAACAACAGCCCCTATACATTGCCTTTATTGATCTTACCAAGGCGTTTGACCTAGTGAGCAGGAAGGGCCTCTTCACGCTCCTTGAAAGGATTGGGTGCCCCCCAAAGTTGCTCAGCATAGTTACGTCCTTCCACAAAGACATGCAGGGCACAGTAAACTTTGATGGTTCATCCTCTGCACCTTTCCCTATTCGCAGCGGTGTAAAGCAAGGCTGCGTTCTCGCCCCGACACTCTTTGGAATCTTCTTTTCCCTCGTATTGTCGTACGCGTTCCGAGAATCTGATGATGGAGTCTACCTACAAACCAGATCAGACTGCAAACTCTTCAATCTGGCACGCCTCCGAGCGAAGACCAAAGTGCGCCGCATCCTGATCCAGGAAATGCTCTTTGCTGACGATGCCGCCCTTGTTTCTCACACACAGTCAGGGCTCCAGAGGCAAATCGACCGCATGGCACATGCATGCAGAGAATTCGGCCTGACCATCAGTCTAAAGAAGACAGAGATCATGGGGCAGGACGTCAGCGAAACTCCCATCATCAACATCGGGGACCACACGCTGCAGGTGGTAGAGCAGTTCACCTATTTGGGCTCAACTGTTACAAGCATCCTCTCGCTGGATCCTGAGCTCAACAAACGCATAGGAAAAGCTGCTGCTGCCATGTCCAAGCTGACAAAGAGAGTGTGGGAAAATAACAAGCTGACCACAGTCACCAAGGTTGCAGTGTACAGAGCCTGCGTTCTGAGCACACTGCTCTACGGCAGCGAGTCCTGGACCACCTACTCACGACAAGAGCACCGCCTGAACAGCTTCCATCTGCGGTGCCTGAGGAGGATCCTGGGCATTACATGGCAAGACAGAGTGACCAACGCAGAGGTTCTTGACAGAGTAAAGCTGCCCAGCATGTTCACCCTCCTCTCACAACGCCGCCTACGATGGCTAGGACATGTCCATCGCATGAAGGATGGTCGCATCCCCAAAGACATGTTCTACGGAGAACTGGCTACAGGTTCCCGGCCAAAAGGACGTCCCACACTGCGCTACAAAGACGTCTGTAAGCGTGACCTGAAATCGGCTGACATCAGCGTCGGCAAGTGGGAAGAGGTTGCTGCAGACCGCGACGCATGGCGAAGCATAGTACGTGCTGGTCTCAACACTGCTGAGGGAAAGAGACTCAAACTGTGGTCGGACAGGAGAGAATGTAGGAAAGTGAAAACTATGACATACCAGCCGCAGTCATCAGACTTTCAGTGTAGGAAGTGTGCTAAAGACTGCCATTCACGGATCGGCCTGTTTAGCCACAGCCGACGCTGTTCACCATCAGATTGACCTAAACCGGGCACATCCATTGTCTATCTAGACAGACGGAGCCAAGAGACATTGGTTATTTTTGATGCTATCAAAATGTCAAGTTTTATATATGTATACTTCACCTAAAGGATGCCATTAGATAAAAATAAAATAATGGAAAATAAAACAAATACAAAACAATAAAAACTATAAAACAAAACAAACTAATATGATGTTATGTTATTGTTTTTAATGTTGGTTTCAAATTTGTATCCAATCTCAAGTTTTTTGTGCTCAGTTTTTTCCACAAGGGTCTTTTAATGTAATTAATTGAATTCATTAAACTTAAACAATTGAATCCAAATTTTAAAATGAAAATATAACAAGAGAATATTGCATATTCTCTGCTGCTGTGTAGTTTATCTTCATTTTATAAGTAGTTTTATATATATATATATATATATGTATCGGTCAAAATTTCTTTAAACAGAAATTATATTTTTGGGCTGTATAGGGCCATAGTAACATTTTTTCACATTGTGTCTCATTCTAGACTTTCTCAACCAGTAAAACTAGTTTTATGACACACTTGTGACACACAAGGATCAGCTACTTACAGAATGAGGAAGTGCAGCAATCACATTCTCTGATTCTGTCTTTGTCTACTGGTGAGTAGATTGAATTTTGGGCTATTTTACAGGTATACTTTTTTGATTTCTAGCAGTGCAGCTTGGTATTTAACCCTCAATGACTGTGCGGCAGTTGGCTTGTAGGGGTTTGACCTCTCATCTGTGTGCGGCAGTCAGACTGAACGGAGGATCTGCAAAGATGGCCAGACCAAGCTCAAGTAGCACTTTTAACACATGCATTTTTAAGTGGAGATTTCTGGGAATGTTGTGTTAACTGTTAATGTGAAATAAATGGTTTGCAATTTGTATTTATTTTCAGATTTGGCACATTTTCGTAAGGAGTTTTCTAAAGCGAAGCACATTGCTATCATTACGGGGGCTGGAGTGAGTGCAGAAAGTGGCGTACCAACCTTTAGAGGACAGGGGGGCTACTGGAGAAAATGGCAGGCACAGGTAACACACGTGTTTATTGGAACTTTCCATAGACATGATTTTTATACCATACAAACACAGGGTTTACTTGAACCACCCAATACACACAATGTTTGCAGTGTTTGTCTGTAGGTGATATTCAAAAGCAAGCTTGATATGATCAATGCTATTATCAAGGTACGGTAGTTGTATATTTTCATATGTAAAGATTTTATTTATATTGTGTGAGGAAAATATTAAATGTAAAAATATAAATAAATAAATAAAAATAATATTTTTTCAAAATGAATCAAACTAATATTATAATATTATTTAAAATTAATTTTTAAACATAAAAAAATATATTTAATTATAATAATATTATGTATATGTGTCTGAGGCTTGAGTCACAGTGCGAGTACAATGAGTAACCAAGCTCATTCACAACATAAATAAGCCTAAATGCAGTCCTTGATGAAGAGATTGGTTCAGTTTTCCTTTGCTGTGTAAAACACCTAATTAAATCTGTGTGTCTTTGAAAAGTAGTGGAAAATTTGCAGTAGTTGGTTACCTGTTGTATATTCCACTGCATGACTTTTCTTGTTAATTTATGTTCCCGAATTATATACAAATGGGCCTGTAAAACATAGTTTACATGTTGAATTGTAAATAATGACTGTAAATGTTCAACATCTATTTGACAGATCTGACCAAATCTGTTAGGCTTCCTATAACAGAGCACATAAACAGTAACTAGTCACAGCACATAAATGCAAGTAAATATTATAATACTTTTTTTTTTGTTCTTCCATTAAAATGACCATCTCTTGGTCTTTCATCTCTTTGCCTTTCAGGATTTGGCAACCCCTGAAGCTTTCTCTCGAGATCCTTCTTTAGTATGGGAATTTTACCATTATAGGCGTGAGGTGGGTCACACATTTCTAACTGAATGCCAGCCGATATCATAACAGCATTTTTTTTTTTCAGTGATCAAATCATTGTAGACATGAATTACATAAATTTGAAGTTGTAAAATACTTGGAATATCTTCATTCTTAAAGGAATTTTCTATATGCATGTTTTGCATACTTAGCATTGTAGTGAATCTAAAAACAGTCCAGGAATGGCAGTGTTTATTAAAACAGCGTCCACATGAGGGTGGAGTTACTGCTAGAATAGTAGATCAGTTATGATTATCATTATTTGATTTTTTTTTTTTCACACCAAAACGACAAAATTTAGATGTACCAATACTAGTGAAACATCATCCATTTAACTTTTCTGTAAGGTTAAATATAATACAAATTAATTTATTGATTGTATTCTAATGCAGCAACCTTTTTTATATTATACTTTCAACATCACAAGTCATTAATTTAGTACCTGAACACTGGCGCTGCAATTAAATAGCTAATAATTAACATTAAATAAAATTTAGTGTTTGGTCGCTAATAATGTGCTAATAACATATTATTTGCAGGTAATGCGCAGCAAAATGCCAAACCCAGCACACTTGGCAATAGCGGAGTGTGAATCCCGTCTCAGCCAGCAGGGGCGCTCTGTTGTGATCATCACTCAGAACATCGATGAACTACACCATCGTGCTGGTTCCAAACACGTCCATGAGATCCACGGTGAGAAAACGGCTACTCACACCTGGACTGGATTATGTCACCATTATAGTACATCTATTATTGGCTAAAATCTGATTACCAGATCTGAAAATGATTGGTTATCTATTTGGTGGCAGGTGCCCTGTCCCATCTTTCTTTTCATACAATCCTCAATCCTTATAATTGAGGTTCTTCAACTGATCTCACTCTTGCGCGCTCTCTCTCTCTCTTTCTCTCTCTCTCTCTCTAGGTAGTCTATTTAAAACTCGCTGCATGAGCTGTGGAGAAGTCAAAGCCAACCACAAGAGTCCAATCTGTCCTGCTCTGGAGGGGAAAGGGTGAAAGCTCATGCAAACACATCACCATTATTTAATCAAATATTTAAACTACAAGAGACTGCACTCTTCTTATATTTTCCTTATTGTCTTTCGTTGTTTAATCTTCAGAGAGCCTGACCCCAAAGCCAAGGATGCCAGAATACCAGTTGAGCACTTACCCAGGTTTGTGAGCGTGTCCGTTGTTAAAGGTGTTAAAGGTAGGGTAGGCAGTTTTGGAGAGGCTAATAATAGCAAGCTAGCTTTGAAAGCATAAGATGGAATACAGACCTCTAGTTTGCTTTACTGTATACATACTGTAGGGCTGTTTAATAAAGGGAGAGAGGGTGGGTAGCATTGTAATATGTAATGGATATGAATATGATATGAAAGGACTGTTTTAGTGCAAGCAACCTCAACAAACATTATAGACTTCAGAGGTAAATAATGGGGGGGGGGAAAAATCAATATAGAAATAATTTTATCAAGCTTTTGAAAATAGTAACACTTTTTCTCCAACAGTGGGCAGCAGATATCCATGCGTCTAATGGTTTACATTCAAAGATGTTAATTTTGTACTTTGTGTTGGTAGGTGTGAAAGGAGTGGCTGTAATGGTTTGCTCAGGCCTCATGTGGTTTGGTTTGGAGAGACTTTAGATTCAGACATTCTTACTGCTGTGGAGCAGGAGCTGGAAAGGTGTGATCTCTGTTTAGTGGTGAGTGATCACACATGAATGCATAAAAGTGCAGAACCTACCTAGTGAGCTGAATACCTAGAAAATGTTTTTAGGCATGAAGACTGTGCCAGAAGTTAAGCTACAACATTATTCTGATGTCTATAACAACTTATTTTGAAGAAATTCAAAATTAGCATCACATACATGCATTAGTTGACTAAAGTATTGAGTTGTTAGCTTAGCAACGGGCTAACATCAGACTCCACTGCAATCTGTTAGCGGAATCAGTTATAGTGACGTTACGTAAAGTTTCATGTGCCTTTAGTGTTTCATAATGGATAATGCTGAAGGGAAATGATAACTTCCAGCGAGTCATTTGTTGAGATTCATCAAACTGATTCAAATCAGTAACGTGAGTGAAAATGAATAATTTAAAGAAGCATCTCAAATGAGTCACTTTTTGGAATTGTGAGATGGTTTTTGCATGCTGTTCAACAAGTGTGCCGTCTTTTTATCTCCACATTTAATTCTGAAAGCTCTGCAAATAAAGACCTTCGCAAATCGGGCGCATTTTGGTTTTGGGTAAAACATAAACAATTTGTTTTTACTTTTATTAAGACAAAACCTCAATAGAAATACACATAAAATGTTATAATAATATTATATATGGTTTATGTTTTGTCGATATTTGTTGGTTTATCGTTTTAACCAGTATATCACCTACTTCCATTTGCAAGGTGCTATGATAGTTAGAATGGCACCGAATTAATCACATTGTGTGTGTTTTGACAGCTTTTCGTAAAGCTTTTAGTTTTTGTCACCTCCAACTGTATTCCGTGTACGTCACATTGTTTTCCTGTCTCTAGGTGGGCACCTCCTCCATAGTTTACCCAGCGGCCATGTTCGCTCCTCAGGTGGCGGCTAGAGGAGTGCCTGTAGCTGAATTTAACATGGAGTGCACACCTGCTACTAAGCGCTTTCAGTAAGACATACAAAATACCCAAACTCTTTACATGAGTCATAGAGATGCCTCTCAGTCAGCCCATTTAAGATAAAAATGCAGATGCTCTTCACTAGCCTTCACATGCGCACGGACTCTTAAGCGTGTACTCTCACTAGGCGATTTGAACCGTGCCTCAGTATGTTTGACCCCAAAAGTGGTTAGCTTGTCTAGTGTTTGATCGCTCCATGCCCTGGTCTGCTCGGAAAAGGCTTTCCTGTAGCTCAAACAGTAGAGCGTGGCACTTGCAACACCAAGGTCATGGGTTTGATTCCTAGGGAAAGCAAGAACTGATTAGAATGCATTCAAGTTACACATTAACAATGTAATTCGCTTTGGATAAAAGTGTCTGGTAAATGCATAATAGTTCAGTTGAGCTCAGACGCAGTGCGCATGTAGTGTGATCGCTAACTGCACCAGAGCACGGAACAGCTGCTCATGTTTTGAGCTACTGTCATCATTACAACAGCAACACCTTCTATTACAGTAATCCCTCGCCACTTCGCGGTTCAAGTTTCGCGGCCTCAGTGCATCACGGATTTTTCAAAAATATTCATCGAAAAACAAAAATTAACAAATACCGCCATATTGCGGAAAGCAGCGTTGCTTCATTGTGATGCGAGATAAACGGTTTCCCAGGATGCCAGACAGAGAGGAACTCTCTCAGAGGCTTTGTACACACCCACGGCACTCAGACAAGACACATGATTGGTTCCCGGCGCGAGATCGACCAATGAGAGCACGAGTGGAGTGGGAGCCTCTTCGCCTCTCTCAGAAGCAAATGTTGACGATCCCGAACTGATTTAAAGGCCTCATTATATCAGTGCAGTAACACCATCATCATCATTCATCGAACATCATCGTCATCGTGGTCATTACTGGAGTCAAGTCTCAAGATACTACTATCATTGATGAGTGTAGAGCTCCATAATACGTATCTTATGAGAGAGAGAGAGAGAGAGTAAATGTATAATGTTAAGGTTTTATAATTAAATAGATTTAATTAAAAAAAATATATATATATATTATATTATTATTATATATAATATATTATGAAGTATAAATATCTGGTACCTACACACACATATACGGATATTCCTAGGGGGGCCAATCCTACTTTGCAGATTTTCACCTATTGCGGGGGGGTTCCGGTCCCCATTAACCGCGATAAACGAGGGATCACTGTACTTCTTAGATAAGTACACTTTTCAATGAATTAGAGTATATTTATAACAGATCTGGTTCTCACCTTATTGATGAACAGGAATTTAGTTTGCGAGTAATAATCTTCTGATACGTGCAGTAGCCTACAATCAAATGCCAGTCACTGCGCTGCGTAAAGGATAAATCTATTATGCAGTCTATTAGCAAAAGCACTCATCTTCCTGATTTCTTCAAAACAAAAAGTTGCATCATAAATGATGTAAGTGTGCTCCGGACCAGAACATTAAGTGCAATGTGAGTGCAGGCCAGCGGGGTAGTGGGAAGTGGGGAGGGGGGTCAGTTGCGCGGTTCCAGGCAGCCATGCCTAGTGTGAGTACACCCTGAGTGACGTGTTTTACTGTCACATTTGAGCAAAATCTTAACCATAGATATCAGAAAACAAATTGAACACCTGCGTGTGGTTTATTTGAGATGTGTTTTGCACCAACAGATATCACTTTGAGGGTCCTTGTGGCACCACACTGCCTCCCGCCCTGGAACGGCACGAGAGCGAGGCCATTTAAGGAGAAAGAAGGCATAACCCATCCGTTCATGTTCACTGCATTTAGCACTTTAACTGAGACCACACGAATAGGCGCTGGGTTCATGCCTTCGTGAGAGAGGTTTTCCTATTGGTTGTGTGCTCTGCTATGAAGATTTACTGCAAAAATTGGCCAAAATTAAAATTTAAATTATATCTTTGCTTGGTCTATGTGGCAGCATTTTGTGAAAGTTGTGTTTTTGGCAAAGGTTCTTAGTAGATTTGTTCCAGTTGAGTAAGTTCTGGGTAGATCATTTACAGTCCCAGAGTCATAGAAAACCCCCAGATGATTTTTAATTGCAATTTCCAGTCAAGAAAAAGCCATGGAAATTGATAGTCTTGAAAACCTATGGAAAGTTCTATCATGATTAGTGACCATGATAGTTTTGACATGGTAAAATATTGAATCATTTGCGGATTCAACAGAAATGCATTGGTCTAGTGTTGTGAGAACCCTGAAAGTAGGACAAGAAAACAGTGAAATGCTTTATTTTAAATAAATAACCATAAAATAAAGTGAAGGGCACATGAGCCTGAAAATTAATTATGATTGAAGTGTCCTTTAAAATCCTTGGGTTTGAGATAGATTTAAATTGTGATTTAAAAAAAAAAATCTCTAGGTTTCCTGTATTTGTTTGTAGGCCTGCATAATTTGGTCAATTAAATTTCTATTATATATCAATACATATATAACATAATCATATTTTAAATATGGTTATGATTATTATTAAAAAATAAAACTACCAAATAAATTAAAATTGATAGTAAAAAAGATTATTGTTGTGTTTTAGAGTATAAATAAAAGAAATACAATACTAACGTTTACTTTAACAGCAGGAAATGAAGAACAGATTTTGACTTAAATCAGAATCTTTGCAATTTGATAATCGCACCAAGATATAGTTTTGATTAAAATGCCCCTATTATGTTTTTTCTAATATTCCCTTTCATGCAGTGTGTAGTTAATATAGCTGTCTGTGAATGTAAACGGTCTACAAAGTTGAAAGTGCATGATAAATTAAGTTTTTGAAATCGGTCACTATTCCCTACATTTAGGGAAGGAGTGAATGGAAAATGATTAAGTGAATTCAAACACTGAGTGCACTGGAAGGGCTGCTGTAGTTTTTGGTTGCTGTTTAATAATCATTTGAAACCTATATCTATAATCCTTAATGAAACAATTTAATAATCAAGTAAAAATGAATGGATAACTGTATGATGTTATGCTGCGGCCACATTAGACCAGCGGTTGTGGGCCAAATCTTCTGGTGAAAAGCGGACAGTCATTCGTTCCGACTGGCACAATGCATTATGGGTATTCTCTAGTCATTGGTTGTACACTCGATATTGCTGTGTATTTTCTCTCTCTCTCTCTCTCTCTCTCTCTCTCTCTCCCCTTGACCAACTAGGATGTTCTCCTTGTCGTTTTATACAAATTCACTCTTCAATATTAAGAATGCTGAGTGAGTCGCTTGACTTACAAATGTGCAACAGAATGCATGTTTGTGTATAAGAAATTGAATGTCTTCACAGACTGACAGTGATACTAAAATCCTGTTTTGTTATTTATATGTGTGAGATGGGTAAGGGGGTTATGTCTGTGTTTGTAAATGATAAATGAGTGTGTAGTTTTGAGGTGTGTAACCGATCGTTGTTGGTGTGTGTGCATTTGGTCTCCTGGAGAGACTGTGGCTCATTAGTTTCTGAGGCGATGAGAGAGGTCTGCTCCAAAAATAACATACACCATTTCCTGTCCATTAAACTACAATTTCACACCAATCTGAGCTTAACGACGTACGCGCGCGCATGCACAATAAATATCTCCCCTGACATACGCTTAGCCTCTAAAATCCTCTGAGACCCACAACATCAATCCTACACACACATACACGCACGGTCCCATTAAATATCGATTTCACACCAATCTGAGCGTCTCCCCAGTCTGGGCTTGTCAGAGGACAGGGATGGAACGATGCAGGGGAGGGCCCAGGAGGATTGAGATCGAGTGATGAAGGGAAGGACGATGCAAGTGAAAGAGACGTATGGCGTGATATGGATCTTGTTTTTCTGCATGATAATTTCCCTGTTTTCATGTCTTGCATGTTTTTTTAATGAATTCCTGGAAGAAAATCTACACAATTGCTACATCATTGAAAATCTGGGAACAGTACATTTAAAAATGATAACTTGTTGGCCTGGGAAGTCAGCATTTAAGTCATTCATATTTATAAATCCTTGGAAAGTCAATTGAAATTTCTCATATGAATATTATCAATATTATTATCTGCTCCAAAATATTTTGAAATTGTGTGTGATTGCAATGAGCAGGGTTTATTGGTGCTAAAATCCTGATCATGGCTGCAGAAAACACTTTACAAGGAGGTATTGTAGATATTTTAATAATAGTATAATTCACTTTTTATTTTGAGAACACTATCATATACTGTGTATGCATGGGATTTTGTGAAAGTGTGGTTGATGGACCCCCCCCCCCCCCCCTCTGTCTGGGGGGGGCATGCTCTGCGTCAGAAACTTTTGTACATTTTAATGATAAATTCATTAGTCTGGTGCACTTTTAGAATCGTATAAACAAATGTTCTGTGTCTGCAAATTGAACAAAGAAAAGGTCTGAACTTTAAAAGTGACTCAGGGCACCAGAGATGTGTGGATCAACTCTAATGTCACCTAAATCTGCTGTTAAAAAAATCATCCATCTGCCAACCCCCAAAACCTATGATATTCTCTGATTTAGATGTCTACTGTCTACCTGATCTTCATGCTACCATTCTCAGTGGTAGAAGTTGGCTGCTTTTAAATTCACATTTTTTGAACATTTATACAAATTCATCAATGCATTTATTAAAAAATATAGTAACCTCATAATCTTTAATAAAAATGCCATAACTTGTGCTTCCTGTAATATGTCAGATTTCACTGTTGACGTTTGCGCTGTAAATTAAGCTAGTTGCATTCAGATCTGTTTCTATTTCTTGCTCATGATCCAATCAACCAAATCTGAAATTCCCACCCTACACTTTCTTGTTCAATAATCTGTTTCCCTCAGACATGCATCACAGTATGGAAGTTAAGTTGGCCTCAATTTCCATTTCTTGTCAACTTTAAAAAACCTTGCCAAGTAATCATAAGCCTGAAAAAATCTTGGAAATGCATTGGTAAAATAAGGTAAGTGAATCTAGGTCCAAAAAGTTTAAAGTGTAATGCTTTTTAGAGAGGTGTGGTGGACAGGAAAAAAGTGAAGTATCAGGCCCCAGAAAGGTCTCTTATTTTCAATAAAATAACCATAACATGTTAAAATAAAGGGTCCATGAGGAATATATTTGATTGAATGTTGGTGAGTGTAAAGAATGTTCTTGTCCAGGTTAGGACGAGGTTTGGCAGTCCAGCTTTCCTCCTGGTCTGGTGACTTCTTGATCTCAACTTCTCTGGGGCCTGACAGGTCCTAAAAGGGGATGTTAGGGGATTCTTACACTTTATTTTCCTATTTAATGTTTTATGCTCCTTTTATTTAAATTAAATGGCTCTCTGAGCCACAAGGCCAATTTATTTCCATTACTGTCACGTTCTGTGGCCATAAAGCGGTGCAACTTATTACAGGGACAGTTCCTCTGGTGCAACTTGGGGTTAAGTGTCTTGTTAAAGGGCACAATTGTGATGACTCATAGATCTCTTCTAATGGGATTCAACCCAGCAACTTTCCAGTTACCAGACTTGAGCCTTAACCTCTTGGTGTTCGCAATCTCACGATAACACTTCACCAGTTTAGAGGCTTTGGCTAATTGCAGAGGTGCCTAGTCAGTAGGAGCTTAGCTTTCAGGTTTAAAGGAATGAGAGACCCAAATGACCAATGTCCTCATGATTATCCTTAACATCTGTCTTGGACTACTGTCCCCTCAGGCTTCAGCGCTGTCACTGTCATCCCTGTGCTCTTGCAGTTACTTTGCATTGCCCTTGGTGAGCAAAGTTGGAGGTTTATTCCCCAAATAGCCTCAAATCCTTTTTGTGGTGCTCACAAATTTAACTGGGTTGTTCTTTTAGTTGTTTCTGACCCTGGTGTTGCCTTGGTTACTAAAATAATGTGATAGCTGCTCCTGGAGAAGAGTACAGTAAGCAAGAACAGTTTCCCCAAATCCAGAAACTATGGTGTCCCCTTGGTACTTGCGTAATCCACTTATTGACACTTAAATGGAATGGCAGACATTTGAAGAAGTGGCCGCTGTTTTACAGTCTCAATGTTCACATTTTGTCTAGAAATGTTGTCTAACTTTGTCTGGTTGTAGGGTCACTAAAAGCCCTCTATTAGATAACCAAGTTTTACCATAGTAGGGAAGTTGGTGGCCATCTGGGCTATTTATTTGCAATGCCAAGTAAAACATACATGATCATGAGGTTCCCAGTAATGACTGCCATTACATTTGACAACATCTCCTACAGGCTCTGGTCCTTTACAATATTTTTAGAAGTTGCTTTCTTGGGAAGAATTAGTTCTGGACTGAGGGTGGCATAATCAAGGAAAGCCATGATTATGCCCTGTACGGTAATAAGATCCTAGGTATACTTTAATTGAAGATCTACAAATACCCATCTCAGTACACTGGATGGGCATATTAAAGAATAGTACAACCAAGAGTCTTGTCTTATTGAAGTTGTCCTGTGAGGTGTAGGAGTGTGTCAGCTCCATCAATCTTCTTGGGGGGAACCACCTACTGTTCACACCATGCCTGAACACAGCTAAATATAAAATCCTGCCCTCATTTCAGCCTTACAGAATGAAATGTTATTCAAATAAGGATGCAAATTATTAATACTTTCTATGAATGTACTTTTAAGAAAGACAACGTATGCTTCAATAAAATGTCCTGTTTAGGGATGAACAGAGTCGGCATAAATGGAACTAGATTTCTAAGCACTGACTGTTCTACTGTAACAGAGTGTCTTTATTTTTATTTCATTTATTTATTTATTTTTTTGGTTTGGCTTTCACCAAGGGCAGTCTGATGCATGTGGCTTCTGTATCATAGCAGGAGGGCGTCTCAACACTTTACTGTGACTCTCAGCTAGAGGTTGGTGAAACATGCAGTTTTTTTTCAGCCTGGAAATCGAACAAATTTCTCACTTTTTCTTTTTCAGTGATGCCATTCTGATGGATTTTTGTATCAAGGTTCTTTTTTTCTGACATCAAAGGTAACAGCAATAAATGTATTTAGGAATGGTGGGATAGTACAAAAATTAATTGTGTTAAGTATATAGAAATATTGAAAAAATTTAACAATTCTGTCTGCTTGCACTCTTTCACACTCGCTATCACTGAAGAGTGTAAAACTACAATCCATTCTCACTCCCAAGCCAAAACTGAACCTATTGCACCTATTGCATCACTGTTAAGACACTAAAGGTATCCCTTGGAGTCACTATATCAACAAACATGGAACTGTTGCTTTCAATGAGAAACCTTTGTCGATACACAAATGTCATTTAATTTTGTCATAACATATGTTGGGGTAAGAGTTAAATATCCACAATAATTTTCATCATTTATATTTCAGTACTGAGAATCTAACCTGACCCTGACCCCTAAACTGCTTGTCAATTTAAAACAACATAAAACACAGGATTTAAGCCTTCGGACACCAAACAATATCTTTTTATGATGAACCGACTCACATCTTCCCAATTCTGCCGTAATGCTTAAAACGTCAGATGTATCGTCACCTTTATTTATGTAGCGCTTTATACAATACAGATTGTTTCAAAGCAGCTTTACAGTGAAATGCATTTGGCTCGTGACAAATTATAATGTAATATATCATGGACATGTAACGAGTTGTGGCTAGAAACATGTAGGAAAATCACAAGGAAGAGTAAAGATACACAACCATATAAACATCGAGATTGAACTAAGGCTATATATAAACACACAAAGGGAGCTAAATAAAACAAAGGTGAAATTAATCCATAACTATCGAAACAAAGTGGCACAAGCTAGGAAACTAGATCAACTTCATAAAACTTACATTTGTTTTCATATTTAGTTTATTAAAGATAATCTTGAAAATGGCACTTTATTGTCTGTTCATATTGTGAATTTTTATTTAGGGGGTTAACGCATGCATTCAAGAAAGAGTCTCTCATGACCACTTTACTCTTAACACAGAGAAAGAAAATACTTAAATGTGACTTAGGAAGTAAATCATTGACCATTAGTCTTAAAAGAACTAAGGCAATGACAATCCATAGTCCTTTTGGAATCCATAATCGAAACATAGTCTTAAGAGAGAAGGTAATGGTTGAAAAAATGAATAGAGCGTGATCAATTCTATCACAGCTCTGGTTGTAAAGGGCACTTGGTGAGTGGGAATGAGTGTGGGACTGAGATAAAACTTTGCTGACATGAAGACGGGTTACAGTAACTAGAGAGAGTCGGGTTAGGGGGTCTTCTAGTAAACACAAGGTCAAGATGTTTGGCAGTTTTGTGTGATGCAGAAAGCTGATAGAGAACAGCAGGATGACGTTGGTAAAAACTGGATGATTGAGCTATTTGTTTGCATTTTAGAACTGACAAGTTGAAGGTAGGGTTGTACTAGAGTAGTTGATGCAACAGAAGCAAGTGGGGCATGAATATTTTTTCACCATTTTTGATCACAGCATATGTGTGAACAAGAGCCTGCATATTACATCCTCTTGTTCTCTACTTAGACAATGAGACTGATCCTACTACTTTTGACGTGGTTATATAAAATGAGTAATCTGTTCAGTCAGACAGTCAAATCGCATATCGAGCGGATAGCATAAGCTAATATGCACAAAGGGTTCAGAAAAAAAATAGCCTAAAATGATCACAATGTATCCTGATCTTAGACTAGGGAAGAAAAAAATGCAACAGCTCATTCAGGCTTAGCAAACTGACGGAGAAACCCAACCCACTGGCAACACTTCCAATGAGCCATGGACAGAGTGCCACCCTTATTTAAATTTATAGTTATGTTCTTTATAGAATTGATTTGCAAGTAAATGCTTGTCTCATGCAGCAAATAGAGCAAGTATCTTAGATTGCAGTGATGACTATGCTATATAATTACAAGTTTATATGCCTTGAAAGTGCTATATCTTACAATTGTGAATTTATAATGTTGTAATTGTTAATACATTTCCCGTAATTGTGAATTAGTTTCATAATTGTCACAGTCATGTCGTGTCTCGTCACTTTCCTCCTGTGTGATCCTTTTGTGTTTACACCACTGTCACGTCAGCCACTCCTCCTTGTTAGTCGTGTCAGGTGGTCCCCACTAGCCTGCCTATTTAAACCCTCATGTTCTCCCTTGTTTTTTTTCGATTGTTGTACTGTTTTCATGCTGGTTCCCCGTGTGTGGATGTTTCCTTCCGTGTCTCTATGTTCTCAGAGTTTTGCACTGTTAAGTGCCGTTTCTGTTTTGTAATAAAGTGTTTTCTTTTGGACTTCCGCGTCCTTTGCGTTTCTCTGCATTGTACACGCTTCTCCCCATTGTGACAATAATTGCTCTTTTCTATCTAACAAGTACAATATTAAATAATTGTTAATATATTTCTCATAATTGTGAATTAGTTTCATAATTGCTCCTTTCTATCTAACAAGTACAAAATTAAATCTTACAAAATTACTTTTGCAATATTTCGCAACTGCAATTTTATGAATAATTCCAATCAAGACTTAATTTCTCGCAATATTTCTCATGATTGTGAATTTATTTATCTTGTGATTGTGACTTTATCAATTGCATCTTTATTTCTTGGAATTGCTAATTTCTTATTATGTCTATAAACTTATTTGTGACTGAATATATTAGTTTTAATTGTGAATATTGCAGTTGTGACTTTATATCACATAATTGATCTTATTTGAAACTATGTTTCACAATTGCTTTATTATTATTGTTGTTGTTGTTGTTGTTGAGGAAACTTAAGTAGAACGCATTGTTCACCTGCAGCTTGAAACTCCAAGCTCTGTAGTTTTATAAATGATGCTTTAGATTTTCTCCTCTCTTTAATGCTTTAACTCAGTAGTTACAGCTCAAGTGGTCAAGGCCCTTTTGAAAGGTCACCTTGATTCTGCTTTTATGTATCAACTTCTGTCTCTGAGCATCAAATGGAAGCACACATACAAAATTATTGATCCCACTTTTGAGCAGGACCTGTGACCCAAATGACCCTCATTTCTTACTGAATCCAGGTGGTATGTAGTACAAATGTCCTTTGTGTGTATGTCAGAGCAAACACTCTGCTCTATTCACAAACTTGTATTACACGTACACATAATCACACACATGTCTGCTTGGGTTTGTGTGTGTCTCACAGGGCCCTTTGTGCAGATTAAGAGATTTATAAATAGAGAAAAAAGCTTTGCTTAGAGACTCAAATCTCGGAGCCATGCGCGGATTACTGCATCCCTGTGGGATTTTGAACCAAAACCCAAGCTGACAAACACACACACTCACACATACATTTAAATTAACCCTCAAGCCCTGTGCAGACAGAGGCGTTCCACATCCACACTGTATTCTGACATTCCAGACCCAAAACCAATTCCACATATTACAGATGGCCTCTCCCTTGTTGACTGAACTAATCTCTCTCTCTCGCACTTCCTCTGATCGCTCTAATCACTTACTCCTTACCACTGTCCTCTTTGCTCGCCTGCTCACTCTATGTTTTTAGCATCTTTCCTGGAGTTATATCTCTTCCGTATGCAACCCTGCTCTGCCTTTTTTCCCCTCTCCCGACCTTTCTCCTCGAGACTGTCTCATCCTTTCTTTGGCCTGGATGAGACTGGTGCTGTTGTTTGGCCAAATCGTGGGACCATCATTCAGCTAGAAGCTAACATTTAGCTAATTATGCTAATACCCGTTCATCAGTTCCGAGAACCCTGCAGGGAGCACAACACCGCAGGGGATGCCACACTGCCACTTTAAATACTGCTTATAACTCTGAAGAAAATAAAATATAAGACATATTTATTAGTGGTACTTGCTAAGGAACATTTTTTGCCTATTAACCAATGTGGCAATGTTTCCACTTTGATTTTAAACAGTCCTCACACATATCTAGGAATCAGAATATCATAAAGACTTAGATGTAGCCTAGAGAGTGCCCAGAACACACCAGCAATCACCCAGAGCACCCTAGCAACTGTCTATCACTGACCTAGAAATCACACAGAACACCCTACCAAAGCCTTGGTGTTGCCCTAGAAAAGTAAACCTAAAAACCCTAATAATCATAAAAACCTTAGCAACACTCCATACACCCCAGTAATTCCATGGCAACACCCTAGCAACCATCTGAACACTATTAAACATTTATAACTGCCCCAATAACCGTCAGCACAATAGAAACGCCCTAGCAACCACTCAGAAATGTTAGCAACCACTTAGCAACCTTCCAGAACACACCAGCAAACCACTAACACTCTACCAATACCCTGATAAATGTATAGAAACCATCTCTTAATGAAGCTAACAACCAATTTAACACACTAGCAACCACCTAACAACCATTTCTTGTCTCCAGAATATCAGGAGATGGGATTTCTTTACAACACTGTATCCAGATTTTTCCTGAATGTGGAAGTCTTTCTCAACTCACAGCAGAATTATATTACGTCTCTGTTTCTAGTCAAATTAGCATTTTCCAAGCGGATAATGTAACATTAAACCCATAAAAATGGTTTAAAACAGTACATGGCTCCATAATGCCATCACTTAACAGTGTCACAGTGACCGTCTTTTGTCAGTGCCTCACCCATCGAAGTTTATGAGATGACATGAAGCTGCTGCTCATATCCCATATATAGCTCCCTATCAGAGGGGAAGTTTGGGGACATTTGTCCTCAAAATGTCATATTGTCCTCACAAGAGTGCACATATACCTTTTAAGGGGAGTAAGTTAAGTGCTCGTTTTGTCTCGTCAGTCTTTAGTATAAAATGTAAGGCATATGGTATCATATACTGACATTCCCTTCAGATTTGCTGTGGCTCAAAATACATACTTCCCAGAAATGTCTTCAGTTCATTGATGTTGTTGTGGCAGTTACACAGTTTGACCCAATGTTCATTTTAATTTTTAGTAATGTTCAAAAACTTTAATTAAGGGGTTGTTTACACAACACTGTTTTCATTATCGTCTCTGTGTAAACAAAAACCCCAGAGCAAATTTGTGAAAATGGTGATGTCATGCATGGTGTGTTCAATCGGTTCACCTTTTTTTTTTCAGGTAAGCATGGCGTGGCCATTTCTAATTTTAATATGTCTGGCTAAAAAACAGCTTGAGATTGCAAATTGTAATTTGTTTTTATTTGAATGTAGGCTATTGTCTTAATTATAACCATGCCGTTTTACAGTTCACTGCACTTGATATATTCTTCTCGTTATTTCCTTATAGCGGCTAATGAATCGGAAGTTGTGCACATTCACAGAAAACACCTTATTTCCTTGTTGAAAATAAAGTGGATTAGCATGCGAAACCAAAACAACAATGGGAAAATTGTTAAAATTACTCATCGTTTGGTATGAAAAGGTGAATAGTGGAACAGCAAGTTTTGTACCTGAAGCACCACTTACCCTTTCTTCATATTTGTTTGTTCATTCAATTTGTTTGATCATTGTTCATTTGTTTGTTGAAAAATTCCACTCCTTCATTGCTATTGGGGAGGAAGAATTGTCTAAACTCGTTAAATCATCAAAATCAACAACATGTATGCTAGACCCAATACCAACTAAGCTACTGAAAGAGATGCTTCCAGAGATCATAGATCCTCTTCTTAATATTATTAATTCTTCTTTGTCATTAGGATACGTACCAAAAACCTTTAAGATGGCTGTAATTAAACCGCTTATTAAAAAACCACAACTTGATCCTACAGAATTAGTTAATTACAGGTCAATATCGAATCTACCTTTCTTGTCAAAGATTCTAGAAAAGGCAATATCTTTACAACTATGTTCCTTTCTAGAAAGAAACAGCATCTACGAGGATTTCCAGTCAGGATTTAGACCATATCATAGTACTGAGACTGCTCTCATTAGAGTTACAAATGATTTGCTCTTATCATCCGATCGTGGTTGTATCTCTCTGTTAGTGTTACTGGACCTTAGTGCTGCATTTGATACAATTGACCACAAAATCCTTCTGAATAGACTTGAAAACTATGTTGGCATTAGTGGAGTTGCATTAGCCTGGTTCAAGTCATACTTATCTAACCGTTATCAGTTTGTAGCAGTAAATGAGGAGATGTCATATCGGTCACGGGTTCAGTATGGAGTTCCTCAAGGTTCAGTACTAGGACCATTGCTTTTCACCCTGTACATGCTTCCTTTGGGTGCAATTATTAGGAAGCATGGCATTAGCTTTCATTGTTACGCTGATGATACTCAGCTCTATATTTCTTCTCATCCTGATGAAACAAACAAATTCACTAAATTAACAGAATGCATAACTGATATAAAAAATTGGATGACTAATAACTTTCTACTGCTTAATTCTGAAAAAACAGAGATTCTAATTATTAGACCAAAAAGTTCAGCACATAATAATCTAGACTACTGTCTAACACTCGATGGCTGCTCTGTCAAGTCCTCGTCGTCAGTTAGAAACCTGGGTGTGCTCTTTGATACCAATCTTTCATTTGAAAGCCATGTTTCTAGCATCTGTAAAACGGCATTCTTCCATCTTAAAAATATATCTAAATTACGACATATGCTCTCAAAGACAAATGCGGAAAAGTTAGTTCATGCGTTCATGAGTTCAAGGCTAGATTATTGTAATGCTCTACTAGGTGGTTGCCCTGCACGCTTAATAAACAAATTCCAGCTGGTCCAAAATGCAGCAGCTCGAGTTCTTACTAGAACCAGGAAGTATGAGCATATTAGCCCAGTTCTGTCAAACCTGCACTGGCTTCCTATTAATCACAGAATACATTTTACAATCTTGCTAATTACTTACAAAGCATTAAATGGTTTAGCTCCACAGTACTTGAGCGATCTCTTAACATATTATAGTCCTTCACGTCTATTGCGATCCCAAAATACTAACCAGCTTATAATACCTAGAATATCAAAGTCAACTGCTGGCGGTCGATCCTTTTCCTATTTAGCTCCTAAACTCTGGAACAGTCTTCCTATTACAGTTCGGGAAGCAGACACACTCTGTCAGTTTAAATGTAGACTAAAAACACATCTCTTCAACCTGGCATACACATAACACATTATACATACATTTTTAATCCAAATCATGTAAAATGATTGTTAGGCTGCATAATTTAGATAAGCCGGAACCGGGAACATTCCCATAACACCTGATGTACTCGATACATCAGAAGAAGAATGGCATCTACGCTGATATTGGTCTTTGTTTATTCCGAGGTTACCGTGGTCAGCTGGATCCGGGCCGTATCCAGATCAGATGAAGGACCTGGACACGAGCACAGCACTGCCCTGAAGTGTCTGCGGAGACCGTGACTCTACTAGACCCTCCCCTGTGACGATCATGAACCCATCTCTAACCGGACCAAATTGGACTTCATATTGGACTTGAATTGTCATGCACTGTTTGGCTGTTGGCCAGAGGAGAACTGGTCCCCCGACTGAGCCTGGTTTCTCCCAAGGTTTTTTCTCCATTCTATTCTTCATTCGTTACGTCACCTGCCGGAGTTTTGGTTCCTTGCCGCTGTCACCTATGGCTTGCTCAGTTGGGGAAACTTAACACTTAATATTCATCAATTGTATTGATTCGCCTGCTCTTTTGGGGCTTCTGTTCAGCCAAACAAACTTTGCTTATATTGTTTTTCCTGTAAAGCTGCTTTGAAACAATCTACATTGTAAAAAGCGCTATATAAATAAAGGTGACTTGACTTGACTTGACTTCATGATTAGTGTAGTTAGTTAGTCAAGTTAACAGATTTACTCTGCTACTGCTATGAATAAGCATCTGCTCTCTCTTCAAGCATCAGCACAGTAAAAATATTCGTAAGGTTAAATACAATTGAAGTTGTTTAGACAAAGTGCCCTTTCGCAGATCTTCACCTCAGCTGCTCCTTTCATTATCATCCCAGTGATGTGCGACTGCGGCCTCTTATTGAAGATAAACCTGGAGTCAACCATTTCTTCCAACTTGAAGCAACCAGTCATTAGGGTGTCTCTAATCCCAAATCCCACTGTAGACAGGTTTTCTGTGTATTGTAAACCTAAAGGATCTGAGTATTAAATTAATTTCTATTTCTTTGGGGATTACATTTTCCCTCTCCCTCTTTTTCTTTCTTTATTTTTGCCTTTGAGAGAGTGCTTTTCCAGCATTTGTTCTCTTGTTTGAATTAATTTACTCCCTGGCATGCAGTTGATTCTGAATTAAAAAGTAAATACGAATACCTATTGCCCACTGTAGATGTATCTCACGTCCTTTTTATATTAAGCGATTGACTCTCAGCGTTATTGTAGGATTCCCTCAATTGTTGATAGGAGGACAGAAAATGCTACCAGTAGATATTAGTAGAATTTAAGTTTAAAAATAGTTCAGTTTGAAGACTAAAGGGTACAGGCAGTTATCCAGACTTTGCCTTTTATCTGTGCTGCAATGCTGCTGGCTACTGTTGGGAGTTATGGAGAATAGGTCAGTGAAGAGCTTCAGGCCTGTTAGCATTGCATGCTAGTAAATGTGTTAAAATCAACAGCACAAGTAGCTCTAATAAAAACTACTGAAATTGCACAGCATGAACACTGCATGAAATGTTTTAATTTTATTACACTTACTGCTAGTGCCATTTATAGTGCACATGCTACCCAAAAGTTATGCAATTGTGCTCTGCATTTGTCGATTTTACTCAATTAACATGAATAAACTTCATGCATTCATACCCAGTTATTATAACATACTTGTTATTGTTAACCTCATTTGTTAAAAATCGATGTTTTGTTGGTTAAAATAAATTCAAATATAAATATTAGATGAAAATGTTAATTAATTGTTTTTATTAAATAAACAAATACGTTTGTGCTAAAATTCCAAAATGTACAAATAGATTAAATCTAAATAAAATTAAATAAAAAGCACATAAAAATACTGAAAAAATGAAAATAAAAGCTTATTCAAAATATGAATAAATTATATGTATATATATATATATATATATATATATATATATATATATATATATATATATATATATATGTGTATATGTGTATATATGTATGTATGTATGTATGTATGTGTGTATATATATACCAAATTCCTACTGAAAACTACAACAGAATGCCATTTTATGTTGTTATGTGGCTGTGCTCTCATGTGTAGATGTATTATGTCACACAAAGATAGCAGTACCTGCTGGGAGATATACATAGTTACTGATAATCATTAACTTTTAAACAAATAAAATGCATCAATGAGTCAAAGTTCCTGCATTTCATGATGATAAAAACATTTTTAGTCAATGTTTGCAGAGATTGGTGTGTAAAACACAAATATGATCCTGTACCGATAATTGTGCACCTGTAAAAACAGATGCTAACATAGCTGTTTTGTTCCTTTATATACTTGTTAGTTAGCTCGGTCAACTTAAGAATATCCCATATCTGAGTTGAACAGAGCGCAGCAATGAAAAACTTGTACACAGTCTACATTTCCCCATCAGCACAAAATGATGAACCCAATAAAAACTTTTAATTGCGGTTTGATGTCTGGCAATTTGTCTCAAAGTAGCCTTTTGAGATTCATGGAAAGTGGAGGTGGAGTACAAGCTGGATGCTAATAAAGAAAAATCATTATTGTGAGAATACAGTGAGTCAGCGTAGAACAAGGGAATTAGCAAACAGCGAATGTATAAAGATTAAATCTATTCATCGTCCCCTTGGAAAACTTGTAGAGTGATAAATGTCCTTGTTGTGTGGGTAGAGTGTTTGCCTTAGCCGTGGCTTGTAGGTGGCTAAAGTGCAAGATTATGGGTTGTGTTTCTAATGTTCACAGCTAGGATTAGCTGGTGTCTCTTGTGGGGCTGCAAACATGTTATAGCACAAATCAACACTCCCAGTGAAATGTGTCCCTAGAGTACAAACCTTCCAGCTCCTAACTACTTACACACAGCAAATAAGAGCAGAAGCTAATTCATCCATAGATTTTACTTTCTTTAGATTTCACTCTTCAGCTAGTCAGGTTGGTGGACCAACTGGCTACCTATCTGGGAATGCGCTAGTTACTGCAACACCCTAGAAATGCATGAGCAACCACCCAAAGCACACTACCAAACCCCTATCAATGCTCTCACAACCCCCAATACCTTAGAGCCAACCTAACAACCATCCAAAATACATTTGTAAACCCCTAGAAATACTTTAACAACTATCAATATCTTAGAAACACCTTAGCAACCATCCAAACCACTAGGAATGCCCTAGAAACTACCAATTATTTTAAAAAACACATTAACTACTCAAAACACACTACCAAACAGTTAGAAATACCATAACGACTACCAATACCTTAGAAACACCCTAGCAACCACACAAAACACATGAGTGAACCCCTAGAAATATCCCTAACAACTATCAATATCTTAGAAACAGCCTAGTAACCCTCCAAAACTCACAACCAATCCCCCCCCCCCCCCCCAGCAATGCCCTAATAACTACCTATACCTTAGAAACACCCTAGCAACCAACCACCGCACCCACACTACCCATCCCCTAGCACCTAGACCTGTGCCTGGTCACAGGAAATCAGTGGGAAGTTTTTGGGTCATCTCACAGTTTTATCAAGGTGCTTTAAAATTCTTTTTGACATTTTGGAAAAATTAAACTCGTACGCAACTTCACAATACCCACATAAATGTCAAGGGGGGGAAGGGTGGTTAACAAAAGAGATTTACCCGCCTAATATCACGCTCAGCACTACGAGAAAATATTTGCACATTTATGTATGTGAACTTGCAGCACTTCTGCACATAGGAGGGGCCTGGGGAGCTCCCTTTTTCTGTTACTATGGAAACGCAACCCCTGCCCACCAACCAGGACATGGAACGGAGGTTCTAAACTGCAAGCTGTCATTGTGTGTGTGTGTATCTGTTTTGTATGTGTATGTATGTATGTGTGTTGTTACTATCCAAATATAATGCAAGGAGACTGGTGCGTGTAAAGCTGTCTGTTCTCATTTCTCTGCTGTCTCTCTTACTCCGGAGACACATGCGCACACAAACACGCACAGCGGAACTCCTTTGGAAGCAGACGTTCTGAGGTATTCATCTGACTGACTGCTATTCTTAGAGTCTCTCTACTCACAAAGGCCCTGGCAGAGAGGAATACACACAGATGAAAAGGAAAAATGTGTTTGCATATGTGTGTGTGGGTGTTAAAAATGCAGGGCCGTTGCCACCAGTAGGTAGCTGCACTCAAAGAGAGCGTGTCTGCGTGTACGGGAGAAATTGAGAGAGGGAGCAGGTGAGAGGTAGATCAATAAAAAGCTAATCTGTGAAAACAGGATGGTGTAGAAGCAGGGGACCTCTCTCTCTCTCACTTTCTCTTTTTTTGCGTCTTCTCCCACCCCCTTACTTATCTGTCCATTTTTAGCTCCTGCCGCGTCTAAGACTGGTGTGGTGATATGAGTATTAGCTGAGTCTTACTCTCTCGTATGAGAGAGCAGAGTGTTGTCGCATCACTGACAAAGGTCACATGAATGCGACATGTCCTTTGTCTAGTCAGGCACAATAAAAATGACAAATGGGGTGTAGAAATATTCATATGGCCATGGAAACATCGGCCCTGAAACATCTGTTCTACATAACGTGTAATTGTGGCCTAATCTAAAATGTAATCTATCACGTGTTATTTGTGGACTGTCTCTTGAAGGAAAATCCTTAATTAAATGTCAAGCCACATTGAGAGCAGTGTTCACATTTGTTTTTTTCTTCTTCAGATTTTTTGTCTTTTGAAAGAATATCCCTTAAATATTTTACATGAAATATTAAGTAATTTGAAACATATTATTTCTAGATTTTGCCCTCTTCAAAAACATTGTTAATGCTGTGTCATGCAATTTTATTTTACTGCAATAGTTTCCAGTATCTCATTCAGTCACTTGAATAATTACAGTTATAGGTATCGACCCCTTATGTAAAAACATGTTTTCTGAACCTCCCTCGAGACAGTTTTCCTGATTATCCCCCATGTTGACATATGGATTGACGAGTAAATCAGTGGAGGAAAACAGAAAGAACCAATTGTGCCTGACCTGCTGCTCGCAATTAATAGCAATTTCTCAAAAGCATGTTTTATGTTAATTTCATTGTGAAAATAAAAAAACAGGTTCCTGCTGGTGGTTCACCTTAAAGGCACTATTCACATTTGGTCAAAATGTTTTCCAAGATGAATGTTTGGTCAAGATGACTCTATGTGAAATTTTAACAGGGGGGGTCAATAAAACGTTCAAAAAAATCAATCACTTAAATGCCTCCTGCTAACAGAAGATACACCAGTGTAAAAACGTGCAATGAATCAGTCACATCCCCTGATCAAGCTTTAGAGAGATGGATCAATAGATCTACATTTAAAAGGAGCATAATAAAGTGGCAGATACTGGCAGATGGAAGTTCTATTTCTGATCAGATGAAAAGGCACAGGGTTTAGATTTAATTCGTAATGTTGACAGACTGTTTATGAGGACATGCGCTGGGACGGCTCTACCAGCCAACATGGGCATCTACTGCATGCTGTGCCATCAAAAGCAGGCCATGCAATCAAGATGCCCCCAAAATACACATGAACTAAAACCGTTTTTGAGGACTAAAATAACTTCTAACAGCCCTGCAGGTTTGAGTGATTGCCACTGAAAGAAGTCTAATGTCATAAATTGTAAAATGCATCACTTACACTAGTCTCAGAAGCCTTATTTGATGTCAGCCTTAAAATTATCACAATTATGAGATTTATGGATCCTTCAGAGGTGCTAACGGTTATGTATTGTGATAGATCTGACAGTTACCATCCTGTTGAGTGTCAGCTCGGCTTATCTGAAATGTATTTATGGAATATAAACAGCTTCTTCACAATAAATCTGAGGAGCAGCCAGCTGGATATAAAGTTACAGATCATACTCACTACAAGTCGAATCATGTTTAATCAAGGGCTCATAAATAATACAAGCATGCTCCCTTGCCACAACCCACACACAATTCAGTGGATTTCAAAGTGTCTAACCTCCTCTTTTGCGTCACGGTTTGATTGAATGATGTCTTTTTGATCCCAAGCTATAAAACAAGATGATTCTGGGTTATTTGTCTGCTTCAGGGGTTTCTGATGCTTTGGGAAACGTTTAAGGGCCCTGAATAGACAGCGGAAATGCAATGACTTTTTGCATAATTTTCACATGATTTAAAAGGCCATTTGATAAAACAAGGAAACCCCGTTAAAGTGAAATGGTCAAGCTTTATACACACATTGAATAATCTATTTGAACTTCGTTAATAGTGCTTGCATGGTCTTACATGTTATCGGGTTATTAAGCATAATAAACTGAATAAACTTGAAACTGAATGACAGAGAAGGTGAATGTGAGTAAATTTGTTGCGGAATTAGTTCAATTTGAAATATGGAGAATAAATATAAGCCAAAATGTATTTTTAAAATAAAAATATCAAAGATGATCAATGAAATTATCAATGGGAATTGTTTAAATTTGACTTCATAAACAGAACCGCATTGTGCACTAATGTAAGATGCATTTAGATTGGCATTCAGTGTTTTTATTATTTGTTATTTGGGAAAATATCGCTCTGAAAGGGACTCTTTTCTGCTATTTTCTTAGAGTTAGAGCAGCTTTAAAAATTGTATCCTAGTTATCGTGTGAACTGTCCGGTATTGTCGGCATGTATGTCAGAGTGAAACCGCTTCTTGAAAAAAAGTAGACTTGACTTGATTCCTCATGTAAAACTGTTAAAAATGTCAACAGAGAAGAGATGAAAAAGGGAGGGAAAGTTATTTTAATTAAAGATTGAGAGGACACATTAATTTAAAAAGAATAGAGAGTTTTGCGTTCCCCCGGTGAAACTTTGCTTTGCTAGCCAATGTTTTGTGTTCCACAAGACATTTTTTGTGCTTGCTCGCAAAACGATTGCGTACCCTCAAGAAACTTCGCTCACAAAAAACTTTGCATTCTCCCGAGAAACTTGAAACTTTTCGCTCGCTTGCAAAACCTTTATGTTCCCCGGGCAACTTTGCACTTTCTCCCAAAACCTTTGCTTTCCGTCAAGAAACTTTGCACTTGATCGCCAAACCTTTATGTTCCCCGATAAACTTTGCACTTTGTAGCAAAAACTTTGCGTTCCTGCAGAAACTTTTACGAGAGAACGTAAAAGCATTGACACACATTTTTTCCTCCATCTCATTTTTTTTTCCTTCACCATGTCTCTTCAGGGGCTTCGTAAACAAACAATGAACTATACAGTTACATTTTTTTATAACAGCATAGCCTATATATATATATATATATATATATATATATATATATATATATATATATATATAAAAGAATTGTCAGTTTTGATTTCATGGTGACTTTAAGATATAGCAATCAGATAATAAAACCTAACTAAAAGTCAATAAAACTTATGTTTATGGTTATTGCCAATAAAACTAAATTAATGACCGATTTATTTGTTGCCAGATGTTGCCCCGCAGGGGCCGCGAGTAGAAAGTTGTCAGGGGTCCCTAACGGCGCCCCTAGTCTCCTTCTATTATTAGTTTAAGGTACGAGTGAGACTCAAGAGCTCTCTTGACAGTCCATTTAACAGCAGCAAAATGAACACAAGAAACGGTGCAGCCTTGTTGCACATCACTCATACATGAATGGAGGAGCGGTCACACCTCCTCAACCCCATTGTCCCAACGTAAAAATCCACTTAGGCACCCGGCGGTAATCAATTTAGACGCAGATGCGCGAGAATAAAAGATGAATGCGATCTGTAATCCGCAACACCTGCTCCGCTGCCGGATCGGTAACGGCACTCCAAACAAAGGCTCGGGCTGGAATTAAAGTGCTTAATTAAAAGGCCACTGATCAGCGTGCTATTTATAGGCGCACGGCGGGGAGACTCTCCTGGGTTATTTCTGTTTTGGTGCGTCGAAAGGAAAACATCTTTCGCTCGTTTCGAGCGTCATACATACTGCCCTGCTGCTCTTCGTTTTTCCACTTAAGACGAGCCCTGTCAGCGCTGCTCTGCTTGTCTAATCTTTTTTGAGGACTGTGAGACGTGCTTGGGTTCTCAATCACTGGCTGACATTGCGCATGCGTGATCCGGCCGCGGCGGTGAGATGCAGCTGTGGGATGCGGAGAGGGGAGTCCCGGCTCTGCGTGGTCGATGTTAACCTCTTTCTGGGGCCGAACAAACGCTACGGGTGGTCTGTTCCCTGGAGACCGCCTTGAGGAGGGAGGAGAGAGAGCGCGAGGGAGAAAAAAGAGGAGGCGGGTGCTGTCTGCGCTCGTTACAACAGTCACCAACCTGTGGATGGTGGCGGCGCGTGCTGCGGATTAGATACAGTCTCGCGCTGGGGTCAGTGCGAGCGAGTCCGTCTCGAGGTGCGACAGTTGCCGCCAGAACCGCGACAACAAGTGCTGGACATGCGGTGCTTGTGAAGAAGAGCTCTGGCTGTATGAATGGCCCCGCTATGGAAGAAGTTCCGTTTCCCAGTGTCCGCACGCGGCGGAGGAAAAGTCGCTACCTGGCCGGTGCGTGTGAGCGTGAGTTTGAATGCAAAGAGCTCGAGACTCTCTTCCAGAAGTACAACCTGAAGCTCGAGCAGAACGCCACGCTCAAAGCGCTGGCCATCCTGATCCTCGCCGCGTCCGCGCTGGCGCTCGTGGAGTTGCTGTCCGCCGGCTCGCGCTTCACGGTGTCCAAGGGCTCGCACCCAGTCCACTGCGTCATCTTCACCTCACTCTTCATCGTCACTAACGTCAAGTATCTGCAGGTCACGCAGCTGCAGCAGATCGCGCGACTCGCGCTGCTCTTTAGCTTCACGTTTGCGCTGCTCTGTTGCCCGTTTCCTCTCGCGCTGGGTCACGGGACGCAGGGCGCGCAGGTACCTGACGCACCGAGCACAACACCTGAGCAAGGTGTTTGGCAGCTGATGCTCGTTACGTTTGTTGCCTATTCCCTTCTTCCTGTCAGGACGCTCTTGGCGATTTTGTTCGGCATCCTGGTGGCTGCGTCGCATTTCATCGTGATGGCCACGTCGGTAACGGCGCGCAGACCTCTTGTGTGGACACCGGTAAGTTGTCATTGAACATTCGAGTTTATTATATCTGGATTGTCATATATGGCAGATCACTGGTGGTGAGTGTACTTGCTGGAGCAGGAGGGCTGTGGTGGGCGCAAGCACTGCACGTGCACACAGGTGGCGTGAAGAGCGCGCGACGGCCTGTTTGACTTCAGCACTGGTGCTGAAGATTGACTTCAGCACAGATGCTGGACAGCTCCCGAAGAGAGAGCACCGTGAATGAACTTATTTTGTGGAAAAAGAAACCATAAAATAAACATTTAATTCAGAAATCATCAGAATCATTCAGGAATCAATTGGTAATTTTACAAATTAATTATTTGTGGCTTTGCCGACATAAAATGAAGGATTTTTCTTAATAAATCACTGTGTGTTTTTTAAATGCAAGTATTGATTTAATGCAATTTAACTTTATTTCATTTTATTTAGGTTATTTGGATGTTTCTGCATCTTGTGGAGCTACAAATCTTGTGCCAAACATAGTATAAAAATACTATGAAACTATTAAAACATTGATTTGATAAGATTTAGCAATCAGAACTTTACAGTGATACCACTGCAGGCTGTCTTTCTGTCATAATACAACAAATGACTGGAATACTCAATAGTGGAATACCCTCTAGTTCAGGGGTGTCAAACTCAATTGCACAGGGGGCCAAAATCCCAAAAAAACTTTAGGTCGCGGGCCGAACAGGATAAACATTTATTGAAAACACTAAAACTAAACTTTTAAAACTTACCTTTTTTTAAATTAGATGTGAATAAAAACAGACAGAAATATTATTCTGGAATAAATCAACTTATACCTTAAATAACTTAAAAATATAAAAATATAAAAAAAAAAAAAAACTTTAAAACAAATTAAAATATATCCTGTCTAAATTATACAAGTTAGAAATAAAGTAAACACGTAAAGTAAAAGTAAAAGTTAAAATAACAAACATTCAAATTTCTTTACTCTTATGTCATTTTATATAAAACTTAAAAAGATTTATATATAAAAGATTTTGCTCTCCATAAAAATATATCCTGTCAAAATTATACAAATTCAAAATATGGACATGCTGCATAACAAAACCTGGAAATCTAAATAAAATTTTTGCTTTTCAGCAATAACAAATCAAATCATTCAGTTGAATTTGCTCTTATGTCATTTGTCTTATAGTGCCGTCTTATTAAATTATATAATTACTGCCACATTAGCTCCGCAAATGAGACACACGGGTAACCGGCAGTATGTCAGTAAACATATACCGTATTTTCCCGCATATTACCCATGGGTTATAGCAGATTTTACAAACTATATCACAATTTTTTTACACTTAATAATATTTCAATATATTTGTTACGTCCCTAAGGACGTAAAGTTTTTTTTTTTTTGCGCTGTATTTTCTTTCTGGCGCTTTTACTTTCACTCTGACAGCTGGCGCTGATATGCTGTCTGACCTGTCAATCATGCAAGAAGACTTTCTGCCATGAGGGCGGGCTCTTCTCATCCGATGATCAACACCTGAATTTCGCGCACTAGCACTGTGTACCGAGCCTGAACAGTTATGGATAATTGACAATAACAATCGCGCGGTACTAGCGCGAGCGCGAAGCATCATTAGCCACTTCCTGTTTAATACAGGAAGTGTTCGGCGAGTCAGCTGGAGCGCGGGACATCTCGCGGGCCATTAATAAAATGCTCTCGCGGGCCGGACATAATTACACGCCGGGCCGGATGTGGCCCGCGGGCCTTGAGTTTGACACCTATGCTCTAGTTTATTATATGATTATTATACATGCTTGGTCAGTGCATTGAAGTTTTATGAAGATGTATAGAAAAAAAGTACGGTATGCTTAGAATGAATAGAGGTTATAATATTGTTTAATGTTGCTGATGCTTTAAATTGAGTGGGACTGTAGTTCTACTCTAGTCCTTTAATTTAATTTTCTCCCATCCAGCATAATAGCGATTATAATTAAGCAATATCACATGTGCAAGTGTGCTGTTGTGCTGAATATTTAATATGGCTTTAAGTCTTTTCACACTGCCAAAACTCTTGACTCCAAAAATATGCTTCACATTTAAGCTTCAGGGTGATATTTAAAGAGATGAAAAATTAAAATTCTGTCATCATACCCCCACTTCTGCGGAACCTTATTGAAGATATTTTTTTTAGAAATGATACAGTTATGTAATAACATGAAGGTCAGTAAATGATGAGAGAATTTGTGAAGGAACTGCTATTTTTGTTGGGGTCAGAACAAAAATCAGTAACTTTTTTGAGAAAGAAAGAAAAAACAGTCCGAGATTAAACATCAGTGAAATTACATCAGTAAGTTTTGATTAGGTCAGGGGAATCCATAATAATTAAAATATTTGAAAAGAGAATAATGTTTACATCAGTGAGGTCTCTATGACATTAAACAGTAAATCTCAAAAGAACATGAAAGTTAAAATGAAACCCAACCTGTGAGGCTCATGAAGTCTCATGATATTAATATGGAAAGTATTTGTACGCATTGACCTTTCGTTTAATCTGGCAGACAGACACACTGACACATTTCAGTTCAACTCAGAATCTCTATGCCACTGATTTACCGATCACTGTGACAGCTTCACATGTTTCACTAGATCCTCGCTGGATGCTAAGGGATGTTTGTGACAAACACTCACATAGGAGATTGCAGATTCTGTCCTCAAAACCCAAACCTGTGAGAACAGGGACTGGATTTGTTGACCCACTAAGCTTTGATTTTTTTGAAAAGACAGACAGAGTGCCTAAAATCCAATCAAAATGCTCAAAAGACCTTAAGCAAAGAGGATCGACATAAACTCATTAAAATCACCTGATCTAAAAATATCAATGTGCCACTTCACATTAAAACAGCACATCTCAAAGCACACAGCATATACAGTATTTTATTATTACACTCAAACTTCAAGAACACTTCACATCTTGACTCAAGTGTCACTACTCACATGCTGATTTAATGAGGGTTTTTTTCTCTCACAACCTCTCACTCTGACTGTTAGAGCGTAACCTTGGTGTACATTGTGTATACTGATTGCGCAACACTTTAAAGACTTTCAATGATCACCGATCAATAGCCAATACCCTTTAACCAAGCTGGCCTCTGACTTTGTTTATTACCTCGTAACCTTGCTAAAGGTTTGTAATAATGCCATGGCTTTTTGCTACTCAGCAAATGGCCTTCACTTTCAATTTAAAAGGCTTGTTAAAAGAATGCATAGATGAGTTGAAGGGATTCCGGGTAATCTAATTTTCTGTTGCTCTATGAATGAACAATACAAATCCCCTAACGGAAGCCTGTTTGAAGTGACGTGTCTCAAAAGCCAGGCAATTTGCTCATTCTTTCAGTCACAGGAGCAAATCTGCAGAGATTCTCAGGCTATCTGGCATGGGGGTTTTGTGTCTGTCTCTGCTCTTGAGTTTATCATCTCAGGATGGATTGAAAAAAATGAACTCACTGCCCCCTCTCTCAGCATCTGTGTTCGTTTCCCCTTCAAGCTACGTTCGCTCTGTGCCCCCGTTTTTCTCTCTCATACACATGCGCACACATACATACACACACACACACACATTACCCAGTATGCCACTCCTAATCACGGAAAGTTCATATTCATTCGCCAAATGTTGCTTAAATGTCAGAATCCTTCTCCATGGTCCGATAAACAGATATGGTCACACAAGCCATGTTATTTTTCTCTCTTTGTGTGTTTGTAGCTGGTAGCAAATGCAGTGTTGCTGGTTGGTGTGAATCTGTCCGGTGTGTTTGTGCGAGTCCTTACTGAGCGCGCCCAGAGGAAGGCCTTCCTACAGGCCAGAAACTGCATCCAACAGCGCCTGCAACTAGAGGACGAGAACGAGAAACAGGTCAGACTCACACAACACATGCGCTGACATACATGCAAACGAGCAGCTGCGTGTTTTAGATCAAATGATCAACTGTTTCATTTTCTCCCTCAGTTTTGACAGGTAATTACCTTGCAAGATTGCTTTCATTCCCCTCTGACTAGCTTAAATGTCAAGCTTTTTTAGCAAACACATACTGTTACACGCACACACAAATGCATGTACTCTAAGACACACAGAACAGTTGTGAGGTAGGGCCTAAGGTCAGGTGGTTGACTGGTATTCAGGCTGTATACAACTTTAATGCCATTACAGTGCATCAAAAGCACCTCAGAGCATTAGTGTTTTCATTTGGCCTACCAACTTCAAATGTAAACTTAAGTCAACATTAATTCAGGTTATAAATGTTTCTGTCTGTAAGACATTTTAATAAATTAATACTCTTATTCAGGAAGGCTGCAGTAAATACGTTCACTTTTATATAAAAAACAGAAAACTGTTTTCTATATTGATAATAATAAGAAATGTTTCTTGAGCAGCAAATCATTATATTAGAATGAATTCTGAAGGATCATGTGAAACGGAAGATTGGAGTGATGGTTCTGAAAATCCAATTTTGCCATCACAGAAATCAAAAACATTACAAACTCTTACAGACAACTTTTAAATGGTAGTGTATGAAACCTTCTATATACAGTATATACAATAATTTAGGTAGCTGTCACTTTAAGACTAATGCACAGATCCAATATTCTGACACACATGTATTGTCTTTCTGCGCTGTTTACATTCACTTAAGCCACAGCCAAATTTTTACTAGGATGCTCGCTGAAACAGGAATTTTTTTACAGGTTTGTGTGAATTTGTCCGTCTAGCTCGTGAAATGGAGCTCAATTCAGTGTTCAGTCTGGATGTTTGTGCACACACAACATTCCCCACAGAGTGTGAGTCATTTTTTGTACTTTAATATGTAAATTGGCAAGGCTTAAACTTTTGTAAACTGTAAACTGAGTAAAATGTCACAAAATTTTCATAAAAATTCATAACAATGCTACCGGTCAACTGGTGATTGATTCCTTTTATGTTTTTAATATACATATATATTTCCATGGTGCAACCTGGAACACTACATAAGTGTAATGCACAACAGTGTGAAACAAGTTTGCAAAACGAACAATAAATACTCAGGACATAATAGTACTGTAAAAAAATGCCTAACTGATGCACTTTACAATTTAAAGTGCACTGTGCGACTGCGTCTTACGTCTTGTATGTGCAGTGTACGTGCAGGTGTATTAATCCTAACCCAGATATGAGTCCTACTGTGTATAGTAGTGTGAGTCTTACTGGGTTAGGAGTATGGCTAACTCAGGTTAATGATGGAAGGCAGCCGGGTGTTGAGTAATCTGACTGTCTCATGGACAAGACTATCTCGGAGTCTGCTGGTGATGGCACAGAAAGGGGAGAGAGAAGTCACTCACAAAACAGGTGGCTCTGCAGATGCAGCGGTTGTTGAATGAGGTGTAGATGGTGGGTAGAGAGACCCTGATGATCTTTTCCACTGTCCTCACAATCCGCTCTAGAGACTTGCGGTCAGAGGCTGTTCAGTTCCCATACCAAACCGTGAGACAGCTGGTCAGGACACTCTCTATTGTCCCTCTATAAAAGGAGGTGAGAATAGGATGGAAAGTTTGACTCTCTTCATGCTTTGCAGAAAGTGAACACACTGCTGGGACCTTTTGACTAGGCAGGTGGTGTTAAGAGTCCAGAAGTAAAAGAAACTTTAAGGATCTGTAAAGAGATTCTGAGATCTCCAAATTCTCTCCTGAGATGTTTGCAGACCTGGTGACCAACTATAAGAAATGTCTTACCTTTGTGTTTTCCAGCTAGAGTTTCTCCACCAAGTACTAAGTCATCAAATACTTTCAATTACTGAAATGCAAATACATTTACAATCTTTATATAAAATTTTTGGTTGATATTCTGGTTGATATTTTTTGGTTGATATTCTGTCTCTATTGGTTAAAATAAATCTACCATGAAAATTATAGACCTTAATTACTTTGTAACTGGGCAAAATTAAAAAAATCAACAGGGGATCAAATAAGTATTTTCCCCACTATACTGTATATACAGAGAGTTCATGTATCTCGAGTCATGGTTAACTCGCCAATACTATTGTCAACGTTTTTGAAGTGGAACCGCCAAACTCCACTCAACCGCCAAACCCACTTTCTTGTGGGTTATGTCAATTCTGTTATGTTGCTGAATCCTAGTATCTCGAGCAAAAATGAGGGACACATATGTCACTTCACATGTTTATCTCGTGACTGAGAGTTCACTGCACATACGCTGAGTTCGCATTGCACGTGGATCGCGGTCCTCGCACAGCAGATTCTGCCCAGATGTAGGCAGAGCAGATGTTGTTCACTCCTCCAGGTGCAAATGAATCGCGCATGTCCGGCAAGCCGCCGCTGGCTGATTATGCAATGGCAGGACGGGATGTCAAATGTTCTTTGTCTAAAAAATAATTAAATCACTGCACAAATATAAATCGCTGCATTTGTTTGACTCACACAGCCTCAGTCACGTACTCTCGTCCACTGTGTGTGTGCCTGTCTGTGACAAAAGCTAACTAGCTGGCTTGTTTATCATGTATCAGTCAAAACTGTACACCCAAAAATACAGGAAGGAGTGGGAATCAAACCCTGAATTCCAAGGCTGGTTAAAGCCATTTATTGGTGAATAATACGCAGGCATACTTGTTAGACAGACAGAATGCAAGAAAGTATGCAATCTAGTACAGCGTGATGACCTCCCAAATATGTTATGACTGTTAACGCTCTGAGCGAAATTGTGTTTGCAGTGTTGGAGAATATAATTAAAGGTTTGTATCGAGAATTGAAGGTATTTTTTTTATTGTATACTGTTAAATCTCTGCTGTTAGTTGGTGCACATATGCCTTTTGTTGTTGGCAAACATATACAGTGTATGTATATTTTCATAGCATTAGCATTATGTATATTTTCATAGATTGCTTCATCTTATACAGTGGTTCTTAACCTGGGTTCGATCGAACCCCAGGGGTTCGGTGAGTCAGTCTTAGGGGTTTGGTGGAGCAGTGGTCCCCAAACCCCGGTCCGCGGATCATATCACGGATCAAATGGTATCGGTCCACCCATGGAAATACTATTACGTCCATTTTATTGTTAGGAGCTGAGCATCGCGCCCCCCCAACAATCGAGCATCCCGCTACACACCCTCCCCTTAAACAATCGAGCATCACGCTACACCCCCCCCCCCCAACAATCGAGCATCGCACCTTGGATATAGGTTATCTCGCTTAATGTTTATCTCGACGCTTTTTTGCTACCCCCCAGGCCCTAGGCAACTCCACTGTATATGATTTTTTTTTTATTAATGAAAAACATTATAAACGACAGTATTGTGTAGCTGTTACAGTAACATTTATAGAATAAATATGAACTTTAAACAACGTCTGAACAATTTTAAAAATGGGTTAGGGTTAGGGTTTAATCAATTTCTTCATTTTTTCTTTTATGCCTTGTCCTTACCTCACTGGGAAGTGGACATTTCAAGCTTTCTATAGATATAATTCTTATTGTTACTGAGGCAGGTATACACTAAGTTTCAGTTCACAATTCATACTAAATAATCACAATGCTTTCACTTTCATTTTCACAGTCGCCATGTTAACCAATTGAAAATCTGAGGGGGCCGAACATGTAAATGAGGGGGCCCAGGCCCACTCAGGCCCCCCTGTGGCTACGTCACAGCTATGTGCTGTCAGCATTAAAAAAAATAGACTTTTGCCTCAAATGTCTTGATTCAGCATGAGCATGGAACTTCACCTCCATCCTAGTAGTCTCATTCTCAGTTCTATTATTTCTTGTAAAATATGATGACATGCCGCTCTGAATCATTTTCACTTTTTTATTTAATTTGGCTAGCTGTAGTTTTCATGTTGAAATGAACAATTATGTGACTATTGTGCTTTGTGACATTATGAAAAGCCGTGCATGGATTTAGGCCACTGGAACCAGGATCATAACTTAAACGCTCAGTGTCATGCCTCATCACATGAGAAAAGAATATATTTGAACCGGATTGGGGAAATCCCCCCTATTTCCCCCACCGAATTGCGTACGTATTTTTATATATATATATATATATATATATATATATATATATATATATATATATATATATATATATATATATATAATGGGAAAACTTAAAAAATCAACAGAGGATCAAATGAGAAAATACTTATTTGACCCCCTGTTGATTTATATATATATATATATGTATATATATATATATATATATATATATATATATATATATATATATATATATATATATATATATATATATATATATATATATATATATATATATATTTATATATATATATTGGTATACGAGAAAATCGGTGTACGAGCATGGAGGGTTGAATCGGTGTACGAGCTTTGTATCGGAGTGCGAGTAAATTTTTCCCTCACCCACGCGCATTTTTGTCCTAACGCTCTGCATCTTCACGGGCATTTGTACTGGAAATATCCTAATGACAGCCTCTCATAACACAGTCACGCAGTCCCAACCCCTTTATCACCCCTTAAAGCATTCATTCTCTCAGCCTCGCTCTGTCAGCAGTTTAACTTCTCTCAGCCTCTATTGTTCACGTAGTGAAATATATATGGGGTTCATGAATTAATTGTCTCCTCACTTCTCTCCACTCTGGAGCTCGCGGTGGTGGCGCGCGACTCTCCCGGCGCTCGCGGTGGTGGCGCGCGACTCTCCCGGCGCTCGCGTCTCCCGTTCCACGACTTTCACTCTGGATTATCACTTTGTTTGTTTTCTGCACTATTATAATAAATTCACTCATTTGCACTTGAATCCAGGTTTTGTGTTTTCCCCCTCCCTCGTCTGTCTCTCATCTCCTTCATGCCAGCAGACGCTGCTCAAAGTGAGTTACAGTAAATTGTCAAGTATTTTTAGAGTTTAATTGTCTAAAGTTTAATTGTCTGTTTAAAGAGTATTTATATGAGATCTTAATGGTTATAATTTTAACTGTAATTAATAGGGTAAAATAAAAACTAAATATTTAAAATGGGCATGTATGGTCGTGTGGAACGAATTAATTGATTTTTAATGCATTCTTATGGGGGAAATTGTTTTGGTGTACGAGCATTTTGGGATACGAGCTCGCTCTTGGAACGAATTAAACTCGTAAACCGAGGTATTACTGTATATATATATATATATATATATATATATATATATATATATATGTAGATATACTATAATTTATATAGTATAAGAGGCAATGCCTCTTAGAAAGGATGTCTCTCCCAATGTGCACATATAAATTACAGTATTTCAAAATATCTGTTTGGGCGGGTATTCACGCAAACTTTACGCAAACTTTACGCAAACTTTAAACTTTATGTCTTAAGTAACCGATTGCTTAACTGATAGGGGAAAACATCTGATGTGTATCATTATATTATATCTATTCATTACAGTAGTTCCTAATATACAGGTTGTCTCTTTTATCAATGTTAATCAAACAATTGTGGTATCATGAAAAAAAAGTTGAATACGTATATATTTTTCCTTTAGATGTTTGGTTTTGAGTTTGTGCCAAATTTGGTGTTATTACTAGGGATTTTAAGGTATAGTTACTAGTTTATTTTTTTTTTTGGAACACTTTTTTTGCAAATTGCTACTCATTTTGCCATCACAGGTCACATAAATCTGCATTGTTTTACATCCTATGATGCACTGGGATACTTCTTCAGGGATGTCTCTTAGGTCATCGGGTGTTTTGGGTCTTTCAACATCATACATACACCCTTACCCAGATAACCCAGCCAGGGATGATCAGACATCTGGAGGCCCTTTCTGCAGCCTTCATGGCAGACTTGATGGCTTTCCTCTTCGCAATACCAGTAATATCAAGCAGCATGTAGACAGTACACAGTGACTACTTCCATTCATTGACCTCTTTGATGAGTTCCTATTAGGGAACTGTGAGTTCAATCTGGAGCACCTGCTTCAAAGTGGCTGATGTTAGCACTACGTCTCACCTCAATGTAGTTGCCACAATGTGGACCGGGAATTTGAGCAGCTTCCATAGATAACCTTGAAGCTCCTAATCCTAAACCAAGGTGAACAACGTGGCTACTGGCTTGGGCTGTGAATTCCCCTTTTTGAACAGACTGTGTTCTGGAACCAGAGCCTGTTCTTGGCCAGGCGAACTGGAACCTTTCCTGAACCGGCCATGTGTTTCCACAGACGTGTGGAATTAATGGTGACATAACGCTACTATACAGTATGTTATTTTCCTAAAACCAGTAAAAAAAAAATGCATGTCCCGGTGTTTGTGCAAGCAGTGCAAACTGTTGTATGCAGTACAAACTGTTCTATGTTCTATGTTGCTGTTTGCTGGGATTGATTTTAGCAAACAAGCAGCTCTCATTTAATCTTTTTAACGAAATAAACTGAAACAGTAGTTTCACTTATTCTGTCGTACACAAGGTCTCTCCTGAGTGCAAAGTTTTATGTGTTTATATGTAAGGAGCAATATAGTGCTACTTTATTACTGTCACATCCTCATCCTTTGTTTGTTTCCCACCACTCATCAGTCACCATGGACACCAATCATCATCACATCATTTTTGTTCATCACCATGTTTGTTTAAGTTCTCTATCTTCATTGTTTGGTTGGTTGTTGTTTGTGACTGCATGTAGACACGCTGTTGTCACCATATTCATAGTTTATCTGAGTTTGTTTTCGTTAAAGAACCTTTTGTTTATGGAACTACCACCATCCAATAGACCTCTCAGACACCTCTGGCTTAGACTGGAGGGAGACAATCATTAGTCTTTAGAGTCTGTAGAGTCTGCAGATCTGAGTCTGTAGAGCGTCTATCCCAGATCCAGAAGGAGGAGCCACATAGTGCATCTGATCAGGGGTGTGAACCCGGGACACCCATGGCCAAGGGTATCCTGGTGGAAATAGGTACTGAGATCCTGGATCCCGTGGCTCCATCTCTGGCATTGAATCACTACGCTCCACCTCGGCCCATCGACTTGTCAGCTCCGCCTTGGCTTCTCCCACTCTCAGCTCCATCAGAGTCCCTAGACCTCATGGCTCCACTGGATTCCCTCGTCGCCATGCCGTTGCCTTTGTCCCCTGAACCAGTGGCGTCACTCAGACCCATCAACTTTCTGTCTGCTCCCTGGGATCATGGGAACTCTGCAGTTGGCTGTTGGTACTGGACACTCTGTTTTGGCGGCATCAAGCAACTCACATCATCGCCGGGGTCTTGTCATCAACCTCTTATCATCATTCCCCGCCTGCTTGTCCACCTCCAAAGCCTCCTTATACATCCCTCCGCCTGTATGTTATGTCCCAGTGTCAACTTGTTTCTCCATCCCTTTGCCATCTCCTCATCTTCGCCCCATTGTCACCACGACATGAGGACGGGCCATCCGGTAGAGGATGGCCCACCCTCACATTTCATGGACTTTATTTTGTTATCTAAATGTGTTCCTTTGTTTGTGTTTCCCGCCATTCATCCGCCACCATGGATATCAATCGTCATCACAGCCGTTCGTCATCACCATGTGGATTCGTCTTTGTGAATTACCTGAGTTTATTTTAATTAAAGAAACTTTTGTTTGTGGAAAGCCTTTTCAACTCTTCATTTTCTTGATCTGGTAATAATTACACTACACAGTGAGACAGTGGCAGTACTTTACCATGCCCCACACCTCGGCTCAGTATTTTAATTAACTTTCCTTTTTCTTTTCATTTAATTCTGCTCTCTTATATTCTAATTTAAGTTTTAGATTATGCTTACTAATTGAATAATTTCAGAATGTTTCACTGTTTCCAATTAATTCTTGATTAATTCACAACACTGTGTTTGGGGAATATTTTTGCGCAATCAACAGCAAACTATGGAATATTCACAATCACTAAGAAAAAAATTACAAACACTATTACAAATACATAATCCAAAATGGAGCACAAAGAAGAAAAGCAAGGTGTAACTTACAACAAAATGTTAACAACCTGTAACACAGAACTGAGGACTAAATACTCAGATGAATCAAGTTAAAACAGTACAGGAATAGAGATAATTAACAACCTAAGACAGTAACTAGGAACACAGGCAGACAGGCAGAGAGGGAAAACCAAAACTCAGTGACAATAAAACAGAACATGTTACAAAAAAAAATCCAACAAAGGGAGAAGGGTGGGGGCTCCGGAGGATGATGAGGGCTGGTGAAAGACAGGAAATCTGAAGAGTTGGTAGCAGTAAAGACCAGAGCGACGATGATGGTAGAAGGAGTCAGGAGCAGGAGGGGACCACAGCCAGTAAAATGGCCCATGGTGGATTAGATGGAGGGAGGAGCCATGCTGGAGACATGGCTGTCAACTCCAGGAGGACAACTGATGAAAACGAGGCCTTTGGAAGTGGAGGCCTTTATACAGACAAAGAGACAGCAAAACCCAGCGACACTGATGGTCCTGGAGGCTGACAGTGACAAGCAGCCAAGGTGGAGTCAGGTTGCCAGATGACTGTGGTAGAGCCGGTGTGACTGAGGACCAAGGTGGAGCTGAAGGGGTGGAGGGATGAAGCATACTGGTTCGGTGATTCCTGTTGACTGGGCAGAGCCAAGGTAAATTCATACAATAGAGGGGTATCAGAGAATGAGCTGAGGGGTAGAGGAAGACGTGGCAGAGGAACTGTCTTATTCTGGAAAAGGAGGGAGGAGAGGGAGCCCTGGAGGGAACTCTGGATAAACAGGAGACTTTGAGCTGGATGGAACCAGCAGGAACATAGGAAACTTTGAGCTAAGCGGGACAAGGAGGGATGGGAGAATCAGGGAAACATCCTGTTCCAAATCAAAATAACAATTTGCAGAAGCTAACTATAGCAGTTTACTGCTCACCCTCAATGTGCGAGTTCTTCTGCGCCTGGACGGCACTGTGCCGCAAGAGTGAGTGAAGCGTCATTGGAGTGAGCGACCATACAGACCGCGATGCACGTGCAACGCGAACTCAGCACATGCGTAGTGAACTCTGTACTATCATTAGGCTCGGAGATCAAGATAACTGATGTAAAGTGGTGACTTTGTCCCTCTTTTGTGCTCGAGATATCAGGGTTCGGCGACATAAAAGAATCAACATAAGTTTGGCGGTTCCACTTCAAAAACGTCGACATAATAGGGTTGGCGAGATAACCGAGCTTGAGATAAGTGGGTTCCACTGAATATAAAATATCCTTCTATTTACCTGACTAAATACACAGCACCTCTATAAACCCCATTCTGAAAGAAACATAACTTTTCTATACTTAGATCAAATTCTTCACTATGTCTGTTAGCTTGTTTTCAGGATGGACATCTGTGGACTAAACTGCACACACAGCAGATTGTGATGCACTTGATCAAACATTCTCTTGCAGCATAAACCTACCGGAACAAGCAGATCCAACATCCCACTTTATTTTTCAGTGAGACTGCTTCCTTTAGCTGTCATTGTGGATTATATCAATGATAAAGAATGTGAATCAAATAGCAACATTAGCATAACTTATCTCCCTCACTGAGCTCCGGGTAGATTGCAGTGGATAATTACTGAATGATTTATAAATGAAGTGGAGAGGGGCATAAGATGGAAAGCAAAACACACTCATACAAACTAAAACGGAGAGTACACTTTCCCCTTGTTCCTTAGCGACTGAAATTGGTTATAATTGTTTGCACATGACTCATCCACCTCCTACCCAACAAACTCCCTGAATAGAAGGTAACACCACCCACTCTATACATCACACCAGGCTGTACATCACAACTCTCTCTCTGACACACAAACTCTCACACATGCTGCAGAGATATGGGCCAGTCTGTAATCTTTCCATTCGAACATTCAGCAAGAGCGGCTGATGTATTGATTTCAAAAGTTTGAGAGTTTCTGGGGCAGATGGATTTAATTACAAAATGTACATTTTGGATCAATCAGCAAAAACTAAGAGAGATTGGGGAGGCCAGAGTCCTGTAACACATTGCGTTTCAATGTTCTACTTTTTTGTGTTTGGAATAATAGTAGTAGTATTTACAATAACAACAACAACAACAACAACAATAAAAATCCCATATTTGTTTGATTTAGAAATATAAATAAACTAGAAACACACACACTAAAAATTTGGGGTCAGTAAGATTTAAAAAAATAAAAATAAAAAAATAAAATAAATTAATACTTTTGTTCAGCAAAGATGCAGCAAAATAATCAAAGTGACTTTAATGAACTTTAATGTGACGTTTCAATGAACTTTTGAACTTTCTATTCGTTAAGGAATCCTTAATCCTTATCCTGAAAATTCATCGCAGTTTCCACAACAATATTAGGCAGCACAACTGTTTTCAACATTGATAGTAATTCAAAATGTTTCTTGAGCAGCATATCAGCTTATTAAATTAATTCTGAAGTTCAAGTGATGCTGAAAATTCAGCTTTGATCACAGGAACAGTTATTTTAACTGTATTTTTTTTTATCAAATAAGCTTACATTAGTATAGATGTTTAGCATATATACATTGCTCAACTTTATGATTTTGTCAACAAGGAAAAATCTGTTACAGATGCTAATGTTCATTGGTATTAAATAGGCTTAGACAATTACAGTCATGCTGCTAATTATACAAACTCTCTGCTCAACTTTTGAGTTAAGGCAACTGACAATCCGACTCATTTGGGCTTTTAACACAGGTGGTATGGCTTGTTGGGGTTTGCTCATCGAGAAGGCATTAATCACTTGCTTTTAATAACGCATGGCTTGGCAATGAACTGTATGCGTTTCCACGGAAGCGTACCTTTGCCATGCCAACCAACTCCAATGCTCAAAACTGTGATCTCTCAGCGCTTTCATTAGATAAAATACATACAGATAACAGAAGTGGCCAGTTTTAAACTAATGCCAGCACAAACATTTTTGTTGAATCATGATGTCAATTCAAAGGCCAGCCGGAAGGCTCTGACTTCCCTTGGACATTTCAATGTCTGTGGTGAAAATTACTTGAAGAGACTTTAACGTTTGTTTTATAACGTAATTTATATATTGTTGTAAGTCTAGTTTGTTATTTATTGGAAAGTCATTCCTCATAAAGTTAGTTGAGTGAATGTCAAAAATCAAATAACGATTTTGAGAGTTTTGATTTTTTGGCCATTTTTGGTTTCCATTTGTTATTGTATAGTTTTAAAGCTTTATATTATTTTAAAATGTTGGAATAGTAGTGATAAAATTAGTAAATTAATTCTAAAGGGTATTATAATAATTTATTCTTTAAATGGGTTATGAACTGTATTTTGTATTATTTTATAATGTTTCCTGAGATGCATATGATTTTTACATTAAAAAAAAAACATTTAGAAATGTCATGTTTCCTACCCTGATTGCATCCCTCTGATTTAAACACTATGTGTCTGCTGTGAGACTGTGTGTAAACAACCAGTGCTGTGATTGGCTGACATCTTTGCATATGAAATAGATGAGTATTATGTGGCACTCTCTCAAATACGTTTACTACGTTTTTACTATTACAGCTGTCAAGATTAACGATTTGAGAAAATTGATTACAGCATTATATGTAGCTGTATTCCCATCACATGAAAGGTTGCAGTGATGAGCAGAGAGTGGTTGCAGAGAGAACAATGTTCTAAAGTGGTCATGTAATTAAAACAGTTACTCACATTACAGTCAGCATCAAATTGTGCATTGTTTGTAAATGAATCTGTGGTAAAATTATGTGAGCAAAAGACTAATACTGATGTGGTCTGGAACTTTATTAAAATTCACCCACTATTTCATAATATTGGGATCAAAAGCAAGGCAAAGCAAAGAATGTGTTTTTCCATATCCTGCCACTGAATAGGTTCTTGTCTTCAGATCCATCTTTATCATTTGGTTTCTGTGTAGACCTGCGTTTGCCTCTCTCGTTATTTATTACATTCAGTGGGTGGGGTTAAACAGGCAGTGATGTAGCAGCAATCCTTGGTCTTCTTCTGCGGAGTGGGGGTTTAGCCACACTATTACGTAATAAAGTGGCACATTTCACAACCTGCCGTTTTGGGCTAAGGAGAAAGTTCTGAGTTATGAAACTTACAAGATGTTTTTACAGTACAAAGACCTCTTATAAGTAAAAAAATCAAGAGAATTTTAATTTCTCAGTTCATGACCCCTTTTATTCATCGTAAACTTGATACTCAAAAAACTCGCTATTTATCCCAAAATGTAATGGACATATTCAACAGGAACGCCTCCTAATGAGCCTGCTGCCCAGGAATGTTGCCATGGAGATGAAGGAGGACTTCCTGAAGCCACCAGAAAGAATCTTCCACAAGATATACATCCAACGGCATGACAACGTCAGGTATAGAAAGAACAAGAGAGAGTCTTTCAATAATCAAGCCATTCTTATTGAAAACCCATTCCATGAATGAGAGAGGGATAGCATTACATTTGTAGTTTTTTTCCCCCCAGACTAGACTGACTGTGTCAATTAAATTGTATTTAAATTGTGATTGTGAATACTGAATTAGTGAGTCAATAAGAGTCAACAACTTTCCACTCACACGCAGGCGTCTAAGTTCCTGAGTCTGGCTCCCAACCAAAGCTTGCACAGCGTGCACGGCGCCCACAGCGCTAGTGCTATCAACTCAAGAGCTGCTCAATTAACCCACGCTGCCCACACATGCAGAGAGACAGGGAGTGAGAGATGGAACAAGTGCTGGGGGGCAAATTCACACAATAGCACATACACACATATGCCATCCCTAAAGAAGATGCATTCAAGTAACTTTTCCATGACCAACAAACTGTCTAAAAAATGAGGTTGAGGTTGAGCTCCAGTTCAAGGATGAAAGGTGGGCTGTAATTGCCTTAAAGCTATACATTAGAATTCTCATTCATTTCTCACTACCATGTTTGCTTAGTTTTGAGGTTTTGAGTCCGTTACCTTAGTCAGAAATGTCATGTAGCAAATGAATCTGGAGCCATTTTATTATAATTTTGAATTTGAATTTAATTGTATTTCTGTTTTATTTTGAGCTTGTCCTTTTAATTTAGTTTTTAATTAGAGTTCACTGATTTTTTTTCTCAGTGTTTTATAGCTCATTCAATTTTAATTTTATCGCAGCATTACATTTTAATGTTAATGAAGGCAGATTATACAGTTTGAAATCTTTACTATATATTCTGTAATAAGTAATCTAAACTAAAACTAAAATGAATCTGGTCATTTGATATTTATTTGAGTTAATTTGGAGTAAAATGTAGTTATTGTTTGAATTTATATTAGTTAAATTTATATAGTTATATATTTAGATTTAATATCATAATTCATATGATTGCTGTATTATACTTTAGTTTAGTTGAGGTGGGCATGAAATTAAAATTCTTCTTATTTATTTTCTATAAGAATTATTGATGTCGTTTCACTTTTGACCTCGTATTTTTAACCAAAATTATTAAAATGGATCTTCCGATGAAACTACAGACTGACATATGCTGAACTTCTCCAGTTATTTTGTCTACTTCTAGCCATTTCCTTACAATTAAAATCGAGCTCGCATTCAGATCTGCTTCCATCCAATCAACAACTGATGGATAGAACCCACCCTACATTTTTTTACAGCACAATATTGACACTACTCATTGCCACTATTGCCACAATATTGACACTATTGCCACTACATTTGCATACTCACATGCTAACTGAATGATACAATACTGATTGGCTTATTGGACTATATTAACCAGCCAAAACTTGACACCTCAGGTGGGTTAAACTTATAAGTAGGTCAGCCAAGTACCCCCTGGACCAATGGCCTGGGTTAAGCTAAAGACTGTATTGTTTTAATAAAGAAAAATAGATTGATTCATATTGCTTTTATAGTCTAGCGCATGTTTCCGATAGAACAGCGTTTTGGCTTGTCCCCAAGCCGTTGAAAACAGCAGTGTAAGGTCTGTTGGGAATCACCGTAACCTGTTGTCCTTTCATTCTGTGCAGCATCCTGTTTGCAGACATTGTTGGGTTTACCAGTCTAGCTTCACAGTGCACGGCCCAAGAGCTGGTTAAACTACTGAATGAGCTCTTCGGAAAATTTGATGAACTCGCTACAGTAAGTAATACCATTGGCATGTATGTGTGAAGGAAGGGGGGAGGAAATCACATCAGCAAGCTTAAGTCAATGGCCACATGCAGTAACTTATATGATTGCTCACAGTCCGGCAGCAAATATGCTAGGCAGCATTATAATCACAATCCCCATTGGTGGCCACAGCTTCTCATAGATTCATTCTGTGCACTGCGGGAGAGAGGAAGCATTTAAGTTTGAAACACTATTATCCTATGGCCTCCAACACAAAAATAACAGTGGACGAAAGACTTCTGTCTTGCTAAATGCTAAATGCATTTACGTACAATGCATGTCCCTCATAGTAAATGCTAAATTACAGGCGTACAGGTGCTGCCTGTGATCATACAGAAGTTGATGTACTGTAAATTACAAATATAACTTTTACTAGAGGCCTTTGCATTATTTGGATATTCTTCATGGATTGCATTTCATTTTCCTCCCATAAGTAAAAACTGTTTAATGTGTTAGAAAGAAAGCAGATAGCTCCAATTTTTCAAGTTCATAATTTTATTTTCCTTCAACAATTTCATGGCTCAGTTTACCTTTCATTATCTCCAAGTGTAAAGGCCCGTTCATACGATAACTATAGATATATAGTTATATAACTATATAACCGTCCACACCACCAGACAATATTGTTCTGTTTACTTTAAGCATATGCTTGTCACTTTAAATGCTCCGGCTCTTAACACCAGGATGGATTCTGATTGGCTGTCAATGTTTTTATCGTTCATCAACTGGATAAAATCAGTACGAAAGTGGTTCCAATGATATTGTTTATCTCTTCTGTTATCGTTATAGCTGTGGAATGAACTCTGCTATTCTTTAATATTGAGAACAATTTTTTAGAACTTTATCGTTATCGTTATCTTTATAGTCATCGTCCTTGGTGTGAACAGGACTTAAGTCTTTATTAACTACAGTCTCTTCCGGAAAAAATACAAGGCTTCTGTGAAATGCAGCTCTCTGTCTCAAAAAAAAACTTTTTCCAAGTTTGACATTAGTTTGAAATTCAGGCAACAGTTGGAAATGACTGGCACAGATGGTGTTTGTGTGTGTGTGTGTGTGTGTGTGTGTGTGTGTGTGTGTGTGTGTGTGTGTGTGTGTGTGCCTGTGTGTGCGCACTGTAACGGGGGTTTCCCACAGTCTCCTCCTGCCCTGTGGTGCCAGATGGTACGTCTCTAATGAAATAGAGCAATTGATCTGTGGAGAGTTCTGTCTTTCTGTTTGTCTCACTCTCTTTAGTATAAAGTGTCTAATTGTTTTGTTGAATTAATGTGAATGGTATAATCCTGATAACATATTTGCAATAGATTAGGCCTGTCTGTATCAGTATCTATAGTTTAAGGACACATTTGTGAAGTAAACATTCTTAATGTGAGTTAAATCTGACAAAGCTTCCTTTTGATTACACATTTGGAAAAATAAATAGAAACTACTCTGCTGCCATAAGGTCTTAACTGTCACAGTGTTTGTTCTTCCTGATTCCCCATGTACTCCTCCGTCGTCATCCGTCATCATTGTCTATCCCATCTCATCATCAGTCACCTCAATAGTCTTGTCAGCTGTGTCTCATCTTTGATCGTTCCCCTGTATATGTGTTTTCCCACAGTGTTTGTCCATCTTTGTGACTCTCGTTGTCGTCTTAATGCTCTCCTCATTGTTGTGTCAGTGTCGAGTTACGTTGTGGAGATTCCTCGTGCTTCTTCATGACACTGTCCCGTGACAAAGGCTGCATTTCTTTGATCAAAATAGAGTAAAAAAGTAATAGTGTGACATATTGTTACAATTTAAAAGACAAGATTTTGAAATAGGCTTGTATCCATTTTAATACTCATTCTAGTATGAGAATAGGGATATCCACATCACATCAACTATAAAGATAACGTAGAGGGAATAACTTTCAGAACTTTCAGAACTTTTTCAAGCTGATGAGTGATAAAAACTTTGACAGCTAATTAGAATCCAGGCAACTTTAAAGCATTTACAGAAAAGTACCAGATTACCAAATTGCAGTCCACATTTATAATAAATGGAAGGTCACATTGCATTGATGTGGATTCTAAAATAGTTGTCATTAAAGTTACATTTATGAATATGTGGTGGCAAATCTTTTATCAATTCTGGATAAGAGACAAATAATTGTAATTTATAAAGGTTTATTTTCTTGTAAGAAAAGGTCAACAGTCATACAGACATCCGAAGCTGCCCTGCAGAGTGTGACAAAGAAGGGAGGGATGCTTCGGCACTTATATCTCTAGTCAAGGCTAAAGGCTAGTTGTAATTTTCCATTCCTTATCAGGAACACGTTACCCTCTCTATACCTCAAGCGTATTTCTTCAGACTTATTATATTTTACTTACTAGTTCTACAGAATAAACATACAATTAATGTCTGATAATAATCAATAATGTCAAAAAACAAAATATAATTATATATAAGAAGGAAAAAGAAAACATATAATTTATAAAATTCCATCACAATTCCCTTCTTTTTATCATTCATTGATAACTAAATAATATTCGCATATATATGCTCTATGCTCTGATTTTTATATAAATGATCACTCAATTAAATGATTCTCTTAAATTTTTGAACAAAGAATTTTTAGTCTGGTTTTGTAGGAACAGTCCCTTATTATAATCAATCATATATATTCAGGATAGAAAATATATCTTCTTTTTATAGAAAATAATATATATATATAATATATCTTTGTTCACATTCTTGGTGTGAATGGACCTTTAGACTTAATGCAAGTTCCATATGTATATATATATGCAAGTGGTATTTCAATAGTAAAAATAAACTCTCGTCTGCTCATTCCTTAACTGTCAAAGCAGAAAACATCCTACTTGTCTTTCCCATAAGAACCATAATTCACCTTTTCTTCACTTCTGAAATCAGATTCTTGATAATCTGGTTGCTATGTGATATTTATCAACAGCATCTTGATTTCAATTGCACATCTCTTTTATTGGCTTGTGTGTTTTTGTCTGATTGGCAGGAAAACCACTGCAGGAGGATTAAAATCTTGGGAGACTGTTATTACTGTGTGTCCGGCCTGACTCAGCCCAAAGCAGACCACGCTCACTGCTGTGTGGAGATGGGTCTGGACATGATCGACACCATCACGTGAGTCAGTGTTTGTGGCCAAATCTCATTTTGTTTTATTTAACAGCAGTCACTGAGCCCACCAGCAGCAGCTTCCATCGTCTGACAGACTGTATTTGAAAGCTATAGTGATTTTATTTATGTGGGAATATGTGTGTGTTGGTGTGCTTGTGTGTAGTTGTGTGTGTGTGTGTGTGTGTGTGTGTAAGACCTGATACACTGTATTCATTTCTCTGCTCTGAATTCTGAGTCGGATTTCCCTGCTGCAGTCTCTTATCACCTCACACAGGTGCTAGAATACACACATATACACACACACACACAGGCATGCATGGACAAAAACTTGCACAGAAACACATCTCTCTCTCTCTCTCTCTCTCTCACACACACACACGCACACACACACACACATAGGCATGCACGGACAAAAACTTGCACAGAAACACACACACACACACACACACACACACACACGCACACACACACACACATAGGCATGCACGGACAAAAACTTGCACAGAAACACATCTCTCTCTCTCTCTCTCTCTCTCTCTCTCTCTCTCTCACACACACACACACACACACAAACACACACACTTTCAATCTCACATTAGTGTAGATCTCCTGCTTTGTGCTGGTAAACAGCAAACAGAAAACAAATTCCTCCTGCCAAACCACCCTCTCTCTCTCTTCAGTCATCAGATCCGGCATTATAGTGAGGAGGAATAAGGAGAGAATAAGTAGCTTCTGAAAAAAAGAGGAAAAAACATGACTCCAGTTTTCTAGATGAAATATAGTGTTCAGGCTTCCCACACTTTTCACCAAGAATTTCTCTGTCCTTTTCTATTGTTTGCAATGTTGTTTGTAATAGTGATTACAGTACATGAGGATTTAAAATCTAAGGTCTAGTTTGTTATAGATCTTATTGTGAAGGATTTATCCATTTATTTATTTGTTTATTATAACCGATAGGTAGAACCAAGTCCCTTTATTTTTATTTTGGATAATCCAGTTTGCTCAGATGTATGACACTATAAGGAAGAAAAGTTATTTTGCTACTTCCGTTTCATCGCAACTTTTGATTCAGGTTAGTCTTTTTTTTATTGACAAATGAATGATTCAAAACGGTTTGTGAACCAATAAAAAAAAAAAAATGAAAAATTGGACATCACTAGTTTTACTTCAGTAATATTTAGCCAATGAAAACACTACAAAAACAGAAGATTTACTATTTGCAGTTTACTCTTTCCATTACTTTGCTAGTGTCCCGGTCTGGAAATCCCAATTGTAAAATTCCCTAATATTTCTAGATTTTTGATATGTTTTGCTAACCTTGTAAATTAGTCATGGGTGTCAAATGTGCATGTGGAGAGGCCTTTTCTACATTTTGTAGCCAAAAACCTTTGCTAATTTGTGTTTTATCCACACCTGTATAATTCATACTAATGTATTGAAAAGGCAAAACGTAATGTGTAAATATGTGTGTAATCAGGTCTGTTGCAGAAGCAACTGAGGTGAACCTGAACATGCGTGTGGGTTTGCACACGGGCCGCGTGCTGTGCGGGGTTCTGGGGCTCCGAAAGTGGCAGTATGATGTCTGGTCCAATGACGTCACACTGGCCAATATGATGGAAGCAGGAGGACTGCCTGGGTCAGTCACTCACCACATTCAAGAAAATATTCAGATTTAAACCATCATACAACATGTAACGAGGACTATATGAGCAGATTGATGACAATGTAATCATTTGCCCCTCCCCCAAAAGGAAGGTTCACATCACTAAGGCAACGCTGGAATGTCTGAATGGAGATTACGAGGTGGAGCCGGGCTTTGGCCACGAGAGACACGCTTTTCTCAGCAAACACGCCATCGAGACTTTCTTCATCGTTCCCTCACACAGACGCAAGGTACAAACACATCATCATCAACATCATCACATTGTAGACAATATGAATAAACTCTTATTAAGCATTTTACTTCTGTAATGTGGTGTTTTTCTCGATAATACAAACTATAGTGTAAATAATGTAAGAGGGAAACATCCTGGCTACTGATATAACCCTTGCTCCTTGATGGAGGAAATGCAAGTCAAAGACTGACAAATGGAGTCTCACTTGGGAGCCCCAATCACCTCTGAGTTGTAAAAAACAGCCAATGGAATTGGCGAGTGGAATTTGCATGCTTAGCCACTTGAACAAGGGTTGCTGTTCGCTATCTGGCAGTCTCGTTCAATTTTCAAGACTGGCAAATGGGGTCCCTATGGAAAGCACCACAGCCACTGAACTCTGTTACAAGTGTTGGAGACGCAGATGCTGGCAAGCGTGCCCTTTTGGCAACTGCTTCTGTACAGTTGTAATTTTCCCAGTGCCCCATGAAAGCCCAAAGAATAATAGTCATCCATGCCAACGGGATGGAAAGGACAAAGCTTACCATCTTCTGCGAAGAGTGCTTTGGCTCTCTATTCCCATTTTTTTCAGTAATGACCAGCATTGTTAATGATGGTGAAGAGTACCTAGTCCAATAGAGAGGGATGCTATGGGGTAGCATTCTGACTCCAGTGGCTCAAAAGGAGCTCATAAGGCATAGTCTCCTGGCTCCTCTCAGGAACCTGATGATCAGGTCGTACATTTTTATACTTAATTTCTCTGAATCCCATTTAGAAGTCACATGTGAAGGTTCCAGATGTCCAGACTCTGGTGTCATATAGTTCCTCGTCCCTGAGAAAGACGGTACTTCTTTAGGAATACCCCAGAGAGGAGATGTCGCAAAGAGCATCAGATCTGAAAACCATGTCTGGTTAGGCCAGTAAAAGTGCAACCACCAAGACCTTTTCTTTGGTCCTCCTTGACCTTGGACAGTGTATTTACAAGCAGACTTACTGGGGAAAACTGACATGTGCGTAAGCCCCAGGGTTAGCTATGTACCAGTGCATCTTTGCCGAGGGGTGCCGAGGTCAGGGAGTAAAAGAGCGCGCAGTGGGAGGATTCTGGGGAGCCTGTGCATTCCTGAATTGACTCTAGATCAGTTGGACCACCTGTTGTAAGAGTGTGTCAGTTCTCACTTGGAATGGCGGGCGAGTTGTAACATGCAAAGTGACCATACCCTGCCTTGGTGGTTGATGTATGCAACCATTACAACGGCGGAACTGAAATGAGATCAAGGAACATATGGGCAGAAAAGCATCCTTAAAAAGCCTATTGTCTTTGCTTGCTCTTTTCGGGAAATTGCCAGTAAAGAAATTATGTTTTATTAACAAAGTTCGGGAGGAGCACGTTCAAAGGATTAATGCAATCAACTCGTCATCAGCAATTACACCTCATCCTATCAGCATGAGAGGAAGCATGTATATATAGACATGTTAGACTCACCTACACCTCTTGACGGTTTACGGCATCCCTCCACCACCCCGACTCCTCACTTCAATTGTTCCTATCAAAGTCAGGATACGGGGGGAGTGCTCCAGGTTCGGGCTAAATACCAAGCTCGGAGCCCTCTCCTCGGACAGCATGCCAAAAACGCTTACCATTTACTGCTCCTGAATCATGTGTAAAAGTGTGAACTCGTGAATTAGAAAAAGTAATTTTAGTGGTATAGGAAGTGATTTGATGTACAATTACTGAGAACAAAATAGGGTCTATTTAGGTTTTTTAATGCTGATTTTAAATAGCCACGGATGATGAGCTGTTTACTTTCCTGTGTTGACTCATATCCTATTGAATCAGGAAGCATTTAAATAGCCAATAAACTTATGTTTCATGTAACGTAATTACATTACTCTTAAAATGAAAGGTTCCAAAAGGGGTTCTTCTCAGCAATGCCTTTTTGCTTAACCAAATAATCGTTCTGCTTCTTAGTGTAAAAACTCACAAAAAAACTGATTTCAACATTGGTAAAAATAGGAAATATTTCTTAAACACCAAATCGGCATATTAGAATGATTTCTGAAGGATCATTTGACACTGAAGACTGGTAATGATGCTAAAAAATTTAACTTTGACATCACAGAAATAAATGACATTTTAAATTGTAAAAATATTTCACAATATTACAGTTTGCTGTAATTTAAACCAATAAAAAGAGGCAGTGTATACACAAGTCCCTATCAGGTTTATTGAACTTAAGAGCCATTCAATATCTATTGTTATTAAAAGTTTGAGCGAGTTTTTATCTGTACTGTATGTATAAAATCTGAGAGATGAGTATAATGCAATAAAATTCTGGACATATGCACAATCAGGTAAGAGAGAGGTAAGAGAGCAGGTAAAATCATCACAGACTTTGCTCACCCTGGAAACACCCTGTTGAACTGTTACCGTCAGGACGGCGACTACGATCACTGGCCACTAGAACATCTCGGCACAGGAACAGTTTCTTTCCACAGGCTATTTCACTCTTGAACAGTTGAATTAATAAGAGATTAAATGCTGGGCAGAGCGCAGGGAAAGAAAACCAATGCAGACGGATGTTATGGCTGACATTCTGTCCTTACCTATTCCCTCTCCCACTCCATACAAAAAATCCCAGCATGTGACCACATGTACTGTGTATGTTATGTATTGTTATTGTTATTTGCTATGTAAACTCATGTTGTGTTGTATATGTGCACTGGAAGCTTCAATACCAAGACAAATTCCTTGTGTGTGCAAGCACACTTGGCAATAAAGCTCTTTCTGATTCTGATTCTGATTCTGATTCAAAAGCTTTACACACATACTAGAGTTCAAATGGATTAGAGACATCTTATTCATATCACTTTTTTAAGTCACGTCTTTTTTTCAGACAGTTACTGCAGCCAGTTTGACAGTTTTATACATTCAGTTAATATTTTCTCTTTCCTCATTCCTCATTCCTCCCTCTCTCTCTCTCTCTCTCTCTCTCTCTCTCTCTCTCTCTCTCTCTCTCTCTCTCTCTCTCTCTCTCTCTCTCTCTCTCTCTCTCTCTCTCTCTCTCTCCCTTGCAGATTTTTCCTGGGCTGATCCTATCAGACATAAAGCCAGCGAAAAGGATGAAGTTTAAGACAGTCTGTTACCTGCTGGTGCAGCTCATGCACTGCAGAAAGATGTTCAAGGCTGAGATCCCTTTCTCCAACGTTATGACCTGTGAGGATGATGACAAGGTGCGTGAAAATTTATGTATGACTAAGAGTGTTTTTACATTTTGTTGTACAACAAAATGCTGATGACCACAAAAACAATCTCTACATTTAATCCAACAATGAAAGAAAACTTTTGAAATCAACTTTGATATTTTGAAAATAATTTTATTCTAGTTTTGATATCAAAACATAAACAGATATTGGCATAAAACATGGGGAAAAAGCTGCAGCTGCAACTGCTTTTGCAGTTTAAGGGGGCGTAAAAAACACTTTATGCATTTTGGACGTTCATTTACAGGACAACAGCGTTTTGGGTGTTTGAAAAGCATTTGAAAGCGATAGAATTATCGTCTCTAAAATACAAAACACAAATTCGTGAAGAGGTAACCTCATGCATTACTTATTCAGTCTCTAGCCGTATAGTGTTTTTTTTTTTTACAAAGTGGCATTGATAATTACTGGCCTAGCATGCATAATGCAGCCTAAAATAGGTGTTCGTTATGCTTATAAAAAATGTAAAATTACAGTAAAATACCATATTAAAATATTTCAAGTCAAGTCTGGTTTGGTTTGGTATTGAATCTGAGTAGTATACCCTGCCGTTCTTAAGTGTATCTGCACAAGAACTAAATTTACTAAGTTTTGACTCATGAATATTGATAACCTTATCATTAATCATGAGCTAAGACATTACAGTGTTATGATGTCACCACCAGTCATTCAACAACAACTTGTTTCCGGTGCTGTTGATATATTGCGATTGCTGCTTCATGTGTAGTCTTCCAATACTTGCAAAGCCAAAATCCCCAAATCACCTTCGACACCTACACAAATCAAATTCACTCTGTTTTAATCCAGTTCACTCTCTAATGCCACTCTTTCAGATGTGGGGATGATTACACACAGATTCAATCACCACCGCAGATTTACTGTTCTCATCATGTGTGACTGTGTGTGTGTGTGTTTTGACATGTATCAGTGCATAATTAAATATCTTATCATCATTGCATGTGTGAGAAAATATGCTGAGAACTGTTGAATACCCATCTGTCTCCATGTACTGTAGATTTGAGTCAAAATTAATTTAAAAGTACATGTGTGGGTGTGCGGTTCTTTCTTTACCTAATAATCATAAAGTGATAGTTCAACCAAGAATTAAACTTTTGTCCTCACTTACCCTTATGTCAAACCTGTATTTACACAAATTAAGACATTTGAAACGTTCACGCTGTCAATAGAAATGCACCATAGAAGTGTTTCATATTATATTTTAAATCTTCTGAAGTCATATGATTGCTTTGCATAAGCAGATGAAAACGGAGACATTATTCATTGCAAATTTTCCCCTCTGCTGAGCTGAAAATTATTTATATTTAAACGTGCTATACTGGAATTGAACTTACATTTTCTTTGGGTTTCCAGAGACGAGCGTTGCGAACAGCTTCTGAGAAGCTGCGCAATCGGACGTCATTTTCTGCAGGCATGGTGCAGAACTCTCCTGGGACCAGAGTGAACCGTTATATTGGCCGTATGATAGAAGCACGACAGACGGAGTCTGAGACGGCAGACCTCAACTACATTACCCTTACATACCGGAGCAGTGAGAGAGAGCAGAGAGTGAGTACACACAGCTGCATAATGTATAAACTTGTAGGTGTGAGCAGGTATAGCTGTTACAACCTCTCAAAATAGAATGATTTTCTATATTATGTGTCCAAGCTAAAATAACATCATATTTTATGATCATATTTTAAGTTGTTACCCATCAGGTAAATAAGTTACTCAGTTTGCTAAGACTTTTTATTGTATTTATTTGAAACCCAAATCTTTTGTAACATTATAAATGTCTTTAATGACACTTTTGATCAATCTAATGCATTAAAGTAATTATTTATTTATAAAAATAGCGAATGGTTGTGTGTGTCTATGCAGAAATAGACTTTAAAAATCCTGTGAAATATTCACTGGATTGAAAAGTGTGACAACGTGCCCCAATGTCCCTCACACAGCAGTAACCGATCCAGAGCATTTGGCAATAGTGACTTGGCGAAATGCGAGAGAGATGGAGTGAAGAATTTCCTCAGACACACACACCGCATCCCCCGCATTGTTCCGCTGTGCTTCGTGACTCCCTGTCTCCTCTCACTTTCAACATCCTATCTCCCCCTCATCTCCACCCCTCCACCCCCCCTCACTAGCTCTCTCCATTGCTCTGTTCTTTTCCGATTTCTTAGACGTCTGCCCACCCAAACAGAATGGGGGCAACAGTAATGATTTGGAAAAATCTGTCAGACTCACTACATATATTCCCCTCTCTCTCTCTCTCTCTCTCTCTCTCTCTCTCTTTCTCTCACACACACACACACACACACACACACACACACACACACACACACACACACACACACACACACACACACACACACACTCATTTGTGCTGGAGCACAGTAACTTTCCCTGCTCTCTCTGGGAGTATAATGACATTGCATCTGCCTCTTGTGAAGAGGGGGCTTCTGGCTTTATACTCTAATGAAGCTGACGCATAAAGCAGTGTATTGTATTGATCTCTCACAGGTTGCGCTGGAATGACACAAATACATGTTGCTTGTGACACTTACAGAGATACAACAAAACATATGTTTACATGAACACACACACAGCTGTTTCTCAACTTTCAGCTATTTTATGTATTGATTTTTTTCAATTTAATACATTATTAAGGCTGTCTTCATAATTTGTTATTGCTACTTTTAAAATGCCATTCATACAGTATATACTTTAGATTTAGTATTTTTTTAATGTCCCAGACTTTTAATCTTAAAATATTAAGTTTTTTAATAATAATTTTTTTTTAAATTATGATAAATTAACTAAGAGCAAAATAAATGAATATATATTTAAGAATTTATTGTTTGAAAAATGTCCCTCAGATGTGGTGTCATTTCCAACTTAGCCAACAATTTTCCGCTCTTATAAAGTTTGTTAAATTTAGATATGTGAAGAATACAGATAAATATAGATCATTTGAACTAAACAGAATCTTTTTTTTAAAGTGTGTCATTAACAATCAAGCTGTTTTTAATAAATTTTTCTAAAAATACGTAATTATGTGCAAATAGGATTTAATTATGTGTGTTTGAGAGAGATAAAATGTTAAACATTATAAAAACGAAATTAGCCTTAACAACACAAAAAAAATCTTAATTTAAAAAAAAAAAAAAACAAGCATCTAAATGCAATTTTTTTCATTGTCATCGCAATCACAAAATAAATAATGTTTTTTAATTTGGTGGTTTAATGTGTAGGAAAAGCATTTTTTAAAAGACTATTTTCAAATAGTCAACCGGACTAAAAGTGCAGATAAAGTAGTTGAAGGAAACCATTTACTCACATTTACACATGTAATTCAAATGATCTATCCAATTGCCTCTGTCTCTCTCTCTGTCATGCAGTATCAGCAAGTGTATGACGATGCCTTCATCAGTGCGGTGGTTATCTCGCTTGTCCTCACTTCATTTTTTGCAGTGGTCTATTTTCTCATCATTCCTCAGTATGTAAATCACACACCAACACTATACCTGACATAACAAAATGACACAGCTTTTCTTTATGTGCTTGACAGTAAATCAATCACACATTTTACATGCTCAGATCACTGCATCACACAACACACATGTATGTAACATGGGAAACTCCTCTTTTTTCCCTCTATCACTTTTGCTGCAGAGGTCTTCTGGTTGTGATTCTTCTGGTTCTCTGTTTGTGTTTCCACATGGCAAGTGTGATGTACCTTCATATCACTCATGTGCAGGTAACGCGCACACACACACACACACACACATACACTTTCATGTTTTATGGGGACTTTCCATAGATGCAATGATTTTTATATTGTACAAACTGTATATTCTATCCCTTACCTCTAAACCTACTCATCACAGAAATCTTCCTGCATTTTTACATTTTCAAAAAACATAGTTTAACATGATTTCAAGGCTTAAAAATGTCCCCACACAGACAAGGAGTTTGTGGGCACATTTTGTCCTCATAACGCAGGGTTTACCTGGACCACACACACACATACCTTGACTTCTTAGCAGTCATCCAGAACACTCTACAAATACCCTTGCAACCACCCACAGGCACCACTGTCATTTTCTTCAGAAAATGTAAAACTCTATTCTTTGTGTGCTTTTGCTCAGCAGGTTTACTGATTCCTCTCTCCTGTCTTTGTCTGTCTTCTCAGTGCTCTCCTGACTGTCTGACCCTGCAGATCAGAACAGTTCTGTGTGGGTTTCTGGTTCTGCTGATGTACTCTGTGACCCAGGGGTGTGTGGTGAGTGTGTGTGTACAGTAGAAGAGAGTATGGCTGAATGACTGAGGGTGTTTAGCTTTGAGACATTGATAAGATTGACTCGTTTGATAAGTTTAACACTTAGCTTGAAGTCTATATATAGACTATAATGTTAGATACAACTTTATTAAAACAATTATTTTAAATTTTATATTAACATTCCTTATGACTTAAAGGCACAATATGTACGATTTTAGATATGTACGATTTAGAACATTATTATTATATTTGATATATAATACCAAAGTTCCATAGAACTTCCATATTGTATTCTAGTTCCATAGAAACCATGGAAACATCAAATACACTTACAAAACATAATATAATGTACAATATATCTGTTTTATTAGACAGGTCAGCAACTGTTGAATATTTGTATTATTACCTTGAAACACTGTTAGTCTTACTGTTTGAATCCCTTGTTTTTTTGTTTGTTTGTTTTTTACTTATTTGTACCATGCCACAGAGAAAACACTATTTTGTTAATTAGCTAACATAGCAGAATCAGAATAAGCGTTATTGGTAGTAACTGTAAATTAGCATTGTTTACACCATAAAAATCATACAAATTAATTACATAACATTTAGCAACACACATCATCCAACTTTTATTAAATAAAATGATGTGAAGCCCAAGTAGGGTAACCCATACTCTGAATTTGCCCATCCAAGTGCAAAAATCAGAAAAATCACACGCACTGCAAACTGTGGACACACATACAATGGGCAGCCATTCACTGTGGCGCCTGGGGAGCAATTGATATTCTAATATGATATTCTAAAAATCAATCTTACTGCAATGTGCAATAAGTGTCTCATACCTGCCACCGAGCAAATGGAGTAATTTTTTTTTTTATAAAGTGAACTGTATGAGTCGTAATTCAGCATTTACATTAAAATGAAATAATGTGAATTTAAGTGATCAAATATAACTGTAAAGGGAAGTAGGAGCCAGGCGTAACTTTAATCGTAAAATAAAACAAACAACTAAACAAAAGGAGCAGGAATGGCAGCAGCCAACTGTGGTGTATAATAATAATAACAATAATAATAATAATAATAATAATAATAATATTAATCTTGGCTCTCTTTATACCACGTAAGAAAAGTACAATTTTCTCTGGTTAAACAGATACTGCAGGCACTCGTAAAACACTAGGAAAACAGAAATTGCACACTCACTAAACTCATGAAACAATTGTCAGATCGTTAACACAAGAAATAAACTCGTTTCACCTCAGATGATGCACAAGGAAATTTTATACTTTTATAACAATCTGAACAACAGTTAAAGTGTTAGATAAGTTATACACATGTTCAAATACAACCATAAAAGTAATTGTGTCGAAAAGACTCGCATTAATCATCGTAATTAATTTTATAAGTCAGAGCGCGAAAAACCGTACATACCAGCAGCAGCAATACTCAAATCTGCTGCCGTACGGCAAGAGAGCGAGCACAAAATACGATGCCTGCAGTACCGTTAATAGCCACAAGAGGGGAGACCTCAAACACTTAATTTAACCAAAAACATTGTTTTATGTAATTCACACAACACAAAACCTTTTTAAATTGAATATTCTTTTCTAACCCCGTTACACAAATCATGGACAGGGATGAACACAACTCTTAAAATGCTTTTCGCTCGACATTATAATGTGTTTTATACAGTTTTGTTTTAAACTCCTGTCTAACAGAGATTTCTCGAGCTGAGACAGGCAAACACATTCAGGACACAAGATTTCATAAAGAATGCTAGCTGAAGAAACAGAAGCTAACACTTTAGGTGTGCTTTATAGTTTCCTGGTCGATGATGTCACTCGCATATGACGTTTCATCACACCATTTGACTGATTTCATATGTACTTCATGACACAGTCACGCAGAGGCATTCCACTGTCTCAAACCAGGAGCTGTTTATATCCTCAGACTTGGATGTATGCGTGGAATTAATCTGCAGCAGTCAGGTGATACACCTAGAGCTCTGTAAGTTGTTTGGATTCATTATAATTGTAAGGTTACGTGCTTTGACACATAAGGTAATTTAACACCATCTCTTGTGATGCTTTGCAGACTCTGTAGTATGCGTTCTTGTGTTTTGAAGGAGTCGTGGCTTTGGAGATGATCCGAAGAGAGAGTGGGATCTTATGCTTTCAAAGCTAGGTTGCTATTGCTCGCCTCTCCGTAATTGCCTCGCCGACCATTTAATACATTAGCTCAACCATGAATATGGTCACTGCCTGAATCCCATCAGTTTGCTTTCCACTGGCTGTGGAGGGGAAGAGGCTGCATGATCATCAAGCTACATCTTTTTTGTTGTCTTGAATAAACGACCTCTAGTGGCGAAATTTACATACTGTGCTTTTAAAGCTTATTACATAAGGGCAATTATTACAAAGCTTTAATACAACCAAATTAAATCTTTCTGGGAAAGTAATTATTCTTCTACTTAATTTAATGAAAGGTAATTTATGAAAAAAACTAACAATATTGCGTAAAAAAGTATCTAATTGCATTACTTAGTTGGGTTTTAGGAAAAGTAATGTGTAACTTTACTTTTGCGTTACTTTTTCTCCTATCTGGGCTGGGCTTATTTGTTTGATTGTTCTTATAGTAAAGAAGTTCTATTTTTCAGCAAGTATAAAGGCCCGTTCACACCAAAATGTAAATAATAAGAGAGATGGAAATGCAAATTCAAGCGTGTACAGAAGAGCTCAAACAAACTTTTCAGTGGTTAAAAAGAAAGTTTAACACTTCGTTCACCGTTAAAAACAATAAAATGAGATTAAATGCATAAAAATATATTTTTTTTAGCACATTTAATTATTGAAAGTTTGTTTAGTGTTCTGTTTTTGCACTTCACTGATTTTTTTCATTTTGAGGAATAATGAAACTTTTTTTTTGTGTATGTGATATTAGTAAATGCGCACATTCAGTCTAAAAATACTATAATCATCATGATTGCACACAATGCCTTGGCACTTACTCCAAATTTCTCTCTACATGAGAACTGGAGAGCTGTCAGTCAATAAATGGGAAAATTGTGTTATTTATTTGAAAACGTAACTCAGATATTTTGTTATAAATTTAAAAGTAATACTAGTTACTGGAAAACAAAGTTCTGATTATGTAACTCGAGTCACTTGTAATGCGTTATTCCCAAGACTGTCAGGGATTTGAAGGACGAGGACCCAAATGCAGAAAGGGACTGGACTTTATTAGAAAAATAAAGCAAAGATGAAACAAAACAAGCCCGAGGGGGCAAACAAGACTAGACTAAACTAAACTAAACTAAACTAAACTAAACTAAACTAAACTAAACTAAACTAAACTAAACTAAACTAAACTAAACTAAACTAAACTAAACTAAACTAAACTGGGCTAGACCACACTGGGTTAGGACTGATCAAGGCTGACACAGGGAAAGACAACGCAACGACACAGGACGGCAAACACAGGGAGATTAAGTAGACAGGAGGAAGGCAATTAAAGGAGAAACACAGCTGGAATAAAATCAAACTAATGACAATGAAACAAGACGGGCGGGGTAATAGATGAGATAAGAACATGCAGCCAATTACACGAAGACGACGCGCAGCTGGTGACAAACCAAACTGCGCGTGACAAAACAAGCACGCGGCCGATGGAATGCGAACCGCGTGCCAAACATAAACACACGGACGAGAGGAGGCGCGGCTCGCGCAACGCTTGAAACCGCGCCCACTCACAAGACGTAGAGCTCGCAAGAACGAGTGTAAACACCTGTTCTCGTGAGCTCACGACAAGGACGAACAAAACGAGTTATGAATGCCCGAATCCCGATCCAAAACCGAAACTAGACAAGACCAGTCTCGGGATCAGACATCATAACTCGCACATAAGACGTTACACAGACAAGCGCGCGCACAGCTCGAATACTCGAGGCCATGCGCACACACATCAGACACGAGACAATACGGTAGTGTCAGAGCTCTGCCACAAAACCAAGAAATGACTAGACTGAATGTGGCAGAACCCTGACAAAGACTGTATATATATATATAAAATGATATCTTTGTGCATTTGAATGTATATGGTTTGCTGTACCTGCACAGGTGGGATGTGTACCGTGGTCACTGGAGGGATATTCCAATGTCTCCATGGTGACCATTGTCATAGCAAATGGGACTGCCGTGGGCTCCGGGGTGTGCAAATACACTCCATACATATTTTTATCATGTGTGATGGCGTCGCTATCTGTGGCCCTGTACCTTCGTGTGTCATCGCTACCCAAGATCCTTCTGCTTCTCCTTCTCAACATCCTCCACACGGTCGTCATGGAGACCAGTGGCTATCGGAGGGCCATAGGGTGAGTCAAGATAAACGTAAAGGTTATAGAAATAGATTTCCTAAACTGGGGATTTGCAAGTTGGTGAAAATATTATAAAAATGTAAAATAATGGGTCTCTTTGTGTGTGTGTGTGTGTGTGTGTGTGTGTGTGTGTGTTTAGAGGTGGATTCTTTCACACACATGGCTATGACCCAGTACTAGCAATGCTGTTGTTTTCTGGAGCTCTGGTGCTTCACTGTAGACAGCTAGATCTTAAACTCAGACTGGACTACCTCTGGGCCACTCAGGTGAGTGTACCTCTGTGTGTGCACATTAGTTTAAAAAAAATAATGTGTGTGTGTGTGTGTGTGTGTGTGTGTGTGTAAATCCATCTGGTAAAGTGTGAGGTTTTACATGGCCAGATTGAGTCAGTAATCATATGATCATGCTTTGCTCCTTGTTGGGTTTTCAAGTTTAATGGGAACTTTCCATAGACATAATGATTTTTATACTGTACAAACATAAACATAAAGTATCTCCTAACCCTAAATCTACCCATCACAGAAAGGTTTCTGTATTTTTACATTTTCAAAAAACACCATTCTGTATGATTTATAAGCTGTTTTCCTCATGGGAACCAAACAAATTCTCAGTCATACGTTAAATATAATCCTTAAGTATATACTTAAGCTTACAAGGAACAAAATGATGCACAGAACTGTATGAAATCTATCTGAAGCTTTGCACACATAGACCCCTCAAAAGTTTTGGGATGTTTTTAAATTGTGTCTTTATTTGACATGCTGAGAATCATTATTCATTTAAAATTAATTGAAAATGAGTGTTCTCTATTTAAAAGTATTTGAAAAGATGTATATTAAATCTGTATATTTTAATTTATTCCTGTGATCAATGCTGAATTTTCAGCATCATTGCTCCAGTCTTGGTATTTGGTATTAAGGAAACATTTCCTGTTATAATCAGCCGCTTAACATTTTCATAGACACCATGAAACATGGAACAACTTTGAATAGTATTGTATCCATTTTTTAAAACATAAAACAATCAAATATAGTGGAATATCTTGATAAGCATCACCAGAGTTAGACAAGCTACTTCAACAGCAACAGTGCCCTCTGGTGGATACTTATTTTCAGACTAATTCTAAATATTGTATCAATAAACTTTCCAGTGACCGTACGGGTAATACAGCTGGCATGAATATTAAGTTAGTTGTTAATCATTTGTGTGCTTCATCCTCAGGCTGAGGAAGAGAGAGATGACATGGAGAGAGTGAAGTTGGACAACAAGAGGATTCTGTTCAACCTGCTGCCTGCTCATGTAGCTCAACACTTCCTGCTGTCCAACCCACGAAACATGGTCAGATTTCATTTACAGGTCACAGAGAATAACCTTGAAGGTTAAAAATGCAACACGAGTTGCCATTCCTAGAGTATTTAACTTCCATAATGTGACGTTTCTAAGCAAACCAGCATATTCAGCTGGAGTGAAGTTCCTAGGCAGAAAAAACATACTTTTTTTTTCTTGGATAAGTACAATAATACCAGATCGATTTAATAAGAATGTAAGCAATGAACTCATGCTGTCTAATAAGGTCGCAATATTTTTGCGATCCAGCTGCTAATTGGGTGAGAGGTCATTGCCAATACTTTGATGATAGCTTGTGTTTTGATCATGTAAATGAGATAACATTATGATTGTGTGTAGTGTAAATGCTCAGCTGCTCCATCTGACTTTGTGATCTCACAGAGTCAGATGGAGTGATTACAGCCAGTAATGTGTGTGATTACACTCCCGTTATGCAGTTGATGTTTTTTATTTTTGCTGCATGCTCAACACATGCCACTCGCCTCTTTTCCTGTCCAAGATCCTTTCCAAGGAATTGATGCAATCAGACATCCTGAAATCTGTTTCGGTAGCTCTGAAGCAAGCAAGCTTCCTCCTGAGCGTGGAATTATATTGTAAACAGTGGCAATGGGAAGTGAAAATCTTAGACAAACAGTATATACAAAAGCACACAAGTATTTCCTTGGAATGTTTCTATGGACAAATGATTTATTTATTTATAAATTTCACTTAACCTCAATTTTACACAGCATCTTTGTGTGTGTGTTTTATTTTTACTGCAACAAAGATGTCATCTTACGCCAAAGCACTATTACATGACAATTCTTCAGCCTCTTTGACTCTTAAGTTATATCTATTAAAATGTTTGGTATCAGTAAGTATTTTAATATATAGGCTAATTTTATTCAGATTTAAATTGATCTGAATTAAATTGATGTAATCATTTCACACAAGATTTGTATTAAAAATTCTATATTTTTTATTCATCAAAGAATGCTGAAAAAAACATGTTTTCTACATTGATAATAATGAGAAATGTTTCTTGAGCAGCAAATTGTCATATTTGATTCTATGATCATGTGACACTAAAGACTGGAGTAATGATTCTGAAAATTCACAGGAATAATTTTAAATAGCAATAATTTACAATATTACTGTTTTTACTGTCAAAATCTTACCTACCTCAAATTTTGAATGGCTAACCTCTGCATATGATTTCATATTAATAATTACTTCATATTCATGTTAATGCTTTTATTAATTGTTGCTTTCAAACATTAAAAGTGCATGTAAATGCTAATATTACTTTGGTAAACAAAAACGTCTCAGGTTACGTACGTAACCATAGTTCCCTAAGAGGGAACGAGACACTGCGTCGAGACGCGATTGGGAACCCTTCAGTGTATATGTCTCTTGAAGCACAATAAAACCAACGTGCGGGCGTGTACGTCGCCGAGATGACGTCATCACGTCATGACCAAGGAGTATAAAGGCACGTCACGACCCGGAAGCGGGTTAGCTTGAACAGTGTCTGAACAGGCCGGCATGCTTAGGAGCTGAGGCTGCAAGACGCAGTGTCTCGTTCCATCTTAGGGAACTATGGTTACGTACGTAACCTGAGACGTTCCCTGTCAAGGGAACTCGCACTGCGTCGAGACGCGATTGGGAACGAGGAATACCCACGCCGCCTCAGCGTACGGGAGTATGCCAAGCGAAACGTAGCTCACTACGATAACGCCAAAGATCCCAAGGCGGGGTTTAGGTCTAACTGGTAGAACCTAATAAAGGTATGCGGTGAGGACCAGCCAGCCGCATCACAAATGTCCGCGAGGGAAGCCCCTGCGAAAAAGGTTTTCGAGGCAGCCATGCTCCGAGTAGAATGAGTTCGGACAGACAGTGGACACTGCTGTCCTGCAAGCTCATAAGCTAAGGAAATAGACTCCGAAATCCATCTGCTCATAGTAGGCTTAGAAGCAGGGGAACCCCTGGGGGCCCCGAAACAGACAAAGATTTGGTCTGACCTACGCCACGTGGCAGTCCTGTGGACGTAGGCGTCCAGTGCTCGCACTGGACAAACCTTGTTCTTTAACTCCTGGTCATGATCAATAAATGGAGGAGGACAAAGGGCCTGTAGTACTATGTGGCGCATAGGACTAGAAAGCACTTTAGGTACATAACCCGGCCTGGGGTAAAGGAATGCTTTAGCCAAGCCGGGTGAAACTCTAAACATGAAGGGGCCACGGAGAGGGCCTGCATGTCGCCAATCCTCTTGAGGGAAGAAATGGCGAGTAGAAAGAGAGTTTTAAGGTAAGGTGCTTATCTGAAATTTCGTCCAGCGGTTCAAAGGGAGCCTGGGACAAGGCCTGGAGCACCAGGGACAGGTCCCAAGGAGGCACCCTTGAACGTACCACAGGCCTCAGCCTCTGAGTGCCACGTAGGAAACGAACCATGAGGGGGTCCCTGCCCAAAGAGGCACCACTCAAAGGTACGTGGTAAGCAGCTATGGCAGCCACGTAAACCTTTAGTGTGGAAGGGGACAGCCCTGCTGCGAACCTTTCTTGCAGGAACTCAAGCACGGTGCCAATCTGGCAGGTAACTGGGTTCAGCCGCTTTTCGCAACACCAAGAAGTGAAAATCTTCCACTTCTGAGCATACAGTTTCCTCGTGGACGGGGCTCTGGAGTGGAGAATGGTCTCTACAACCTCGGTTGAGAGACCAGACTCTATGAGCTGGGCCTCCTCAGGGGCCAGACCCATAGTTTCCACAGGTCTGGGTGAGACGGACCTTCTCCCGTCGAACTTTCTCCAGAACCCCTGGAAGCAGAGCTACGGGGGGGAAGGCATATAGGGGTAGATTTGGCCACCCCTGCCTCATGGCGTCCAGGCCGAGAGGCACTGGAAGATAAAGGGAGAACCAGAGTGGGTAGCGAGTCGTCTCTCGAGACGCAAACAGATCCACTTGAGCCTGGCCGAATCTCTCCCAATTCTGCTCCATCACCTGAGTGAGTCGCCGCCACTCCCCGGGCCTCGGCCCCTGCCTCGACAGGAAGTCTGCCCCCAGGTTCTGGGCCCCCGGGATATATCGCTCGAAGAGAGAGCAGTTCCCTTTGGGCCCAGAGGAGGATCCTGATCGCCAACTTGGAAAGTCAACGAGAACGGAAACCCCCTGGTGGTTCAAGTAGGAGACCACCGACGTATTGTCGGTCCGGACTACTACATGAAGGCCTCTGAGGTCGGGGAAGAACGCCCATAGCGCCATCCAGGCAGCCATCATTTCCAAGGCGTTGATATGCCAGGAGAGATGTGCCTGTCCCATGGACCTTGGGCCGAGCGGTCCCTCAGGTCCGCCCCCCAGCCCGAGCGGGACGCATCTGTCGACAGCATGTGCGGTGACAGATGGGCCCCAGTGCGAGCTTCTGGGAAATAAACCAGTTCTCCTTCCACGGATGCAAGGCTCGAAGGCATCGCCTTGAAACCCTGATCAGACGGAAGGGGTTGCCCCTCGGGGAAAACCCTCTGGTTTTGAGCCACCACTGCAAGGGTCTCATGTGGAGTAGGCCGAGTGGGATAACACTGGACGCTGCCGCCATAAGACCCAACACTCTCTCGAAGTGTCTGTACAGTGACTAGCTGGCCTAGCTTGATATTCTGGACTGTGGGCAAAACAGTAGCAATGCGCACGAGGAAGAGCCGTCCACATGCTATGTAAGCGAGAGTGACATCTCGATGCCAGACTGCTACCTGCCGTGACTGAGAAAAGGATCAACAGATCGTTGATGAGACACAGCCCAGAATCGTGGAGCTAGGGAAGCTAGTGAAGCTGAACAACAGCATGACGTCCCTAATGTCTGGGAGAAAAGTCCAACAGACCTTATACTGAGCGATCCCTCAGGACCGCCCAAAACCCATGAGAGAAGTATCTGTCGACAGCATACGCAGTGACAGAATGCTCTCAGTGTGGGCCTTTTATGGGACGAGAACCAGAATTGCTCCCACATACCTGAGGTGCGTAGGCATTGCCTCGTGACCTTGATAGTGTGGAAGCGGTTTCCTCTGGGAAAACCTTCTGGTTCTGAACCACCACTGAAGGGGCCACATGTACAGACGACCGAGTGGACTGCACTGGAAGCTGTTACCATGATGCCCAGCAGTCTCGACTGCTCAGTGAGTGATTGGTCTAGCTTTTGCTATTGATTGCTGGTGGGATGATGTCGATGAGCACGGGTGAAAGCCGTGCTGGCAACGACACAGAATCCCAACAACGCTTCGGAAGGTGGCTCCCAAATGAGGATACAACACCTTCCTACTTGCGTACAGTCTGAGCCCCAGCTCCTTCCAGTGAGCAAGAACGACATCTCGATGCCAAACTGCTACCAGAATCAACCAAACATTGATGAAATCTGATGAAATCAGAAACCTTGAAGGTGCCGGGTAAAAGCTAGACTGAACAGAAGAACCAGACCGAAGCCCGTAAACTCTGGCTGGGAACTCCAGCTGAGCGTTCACTTCTGTTCCATAACCAGAGCCTGCTTGGGAGCTACCACTCGGGCAGGCACCCTGGATATTATTGCAGGACCCATTGGGACAAAACCGTACTCCAATAAGGTAACCAGCCTCTCGAAGCTGGCCTCTGGTATTTCTCGAACATCCGCTCCAGGGCCCTGCTTGCAGGGGAAACCTGGAGTGAGCGCTCTAAGACCCTCCTCAGAGGGGGCGACCTCCCAAGCGCCACCAGAAGTATGGGTGGCGACTAGAGAGTCCCGCCTCGGACCTGAGTGCCTGGCTCCCTCGGGATACCAACGCAGCACAGTGTCCAACGAAACCTCCCCATGGGAACGGTTCCGAGCCACTAGTGAAGGGAACACAAGTACAGGTGACTGAGTGCATAGCACTGGAAACTCTGCCTTGACGCCCAGCAGCCTCAGCTGCTCAGTGAGTGACTGGTCATTCCTAAAACGTGCATGACCTGGTTCCCTCGGGACACCAGGCACGCAGTTAATCGTTAAAGGGTGCTTGCCCAGGCAGTCCCCTAGGAGACTGCCAGGTGAGAGTGGAACGACAGCGAGCACAGTGCGCTCACGCACCGGCTACGCATGCCCCAATCGCTGGTGAGGAAGATCCTCATCAATGTGACACTTACAACATCCAGTTCCTCAGAACTGGATAGCTGCAGTATCCAATTGCGATCCTCATGGTCGAGACAGCCGCTGAGCCTCAGCAACAGCGGGACCGGAACCACGGGGATCGTGAGCCTGAGCGACTTCCTCAAAAGACGCCAGGCGGGATCGCCATGCACATAGGACCTCCTCATCAGCGGCCGATACTAACAACGTCCAGTTCCTCGGAGCTGGATAGCTGCAGTATCACCTCGTCAGGGTCAGAAGAAACCGCCACAGGGCGTGCTTCCGGTTCCTGAACGAGGCCAGACCTGCCAGGTAAGGGTGGAGAAAAGGCCAAGCCCGTCTCCAACCCCTCTGACAAGTCCATCTGCGACCCCCATGATCGCAGCCGCCGCTGGGCCTCAGCGGGACCGGAACCATGAGGAACGCTAGCCTGGGCGGTTTCCTCGAAAACCGCCAGGCGGGATCGGAGCGTTCGCAAATTCATTTGCAAAACAATCTGCACAATCAGTACCCTCGAGCGCCGATCGTGCATGCTCCTCACCCATTTACCTCGGTGCTGGAAAAAGTGCACTCAACCGGGTCTCGAACCCCGGTTTCCAGCATGATAGGCAAACACGAAGTCCACTGTACCACAGCAGTTGTTAGCATATTGATGGCACAAAGTAAATACAACACCCAACTCCTCAGAGCCGTGTTGTTGTTATTCAAGTCGGAAGAAACCGCACAGGGCGTGCTTCCGGACCTTGAGAAGTCCCCGCGATAGGGATCGCCGCTGAGCCTCAGCTGCAGCAGGACCCAAACCGCGAGTCTGAACGGTCTCCTCGAAGACTGTCAGACAGGAATGGCAACCTACACAGTCGACGCCCTCGAGCGCGGACCATGTAAGATTAGCCCTCCCCCGCACCTTCCAGTGAGCGAGAACGACACCTCGATGCCGAACTGCTAACTGTCATGACTGAGCCATGATGAGGCTCAGAACATGGATATCTTGAAGGCGCAGTGCCCAAGCCTTAGTGAAGGTGCAGTTGGTAAGTTTGCCATATCTGCGCACTTTTCTCAATCACACGTGAAATCCCTTTTCTTTTAAACTAGACTCGGGGCACGCGTACCAGCAAATACATACACACACACACACGTTGAGCTTAGAGCGCTGTGAAGACACTGAAAGCTAACCCGCTTCCGGGTCGTGACGTGCCTTTATACTCCTTGGTCATGACGTGATGACGTCATCTCGGCGACGTACACGCCCGCACGTTGGTTTTATTGTGCTTCAAGAGACATATACACTGAAGGGTTCCCAATCGCGTCTCGACGCAGTGCGAGTTCCCTTGACAGGGAACACACATTTATCCCAATCTTTTGGCACCATGTTTCTTATTTACATCTATTATTTTAGAAGGGACTCCTGTACTACATACATTCAGAATGATAATTAAAGGGAGCCACTTCTGCGTTTAAATGCGGTTGTCACTCCCAAAACTTTGCTGTGTGTGTGTGTGTGTGTGTCTACATAGTAATTTAAACTTCTGTTTCAGAAGACAAAGACAAATGCCATTATACGTGACTGTTTTAGAGTATACACCGCTAAGACGGACAGGACAATCATCAATATTGAGAGCAAAGTCAAGTTGTCAAGTTCATGTGTGTCGTGACTAATTACCGTAGGCTTACCTTCTCTAACTGCTGTTAGATTCCCAGCTCAGCCTGAATGGCATCATCCCCTGAGGGTCTCATGTCTTTTTCCTTTCCTGCTCTTTCACTGTTCCAGGACCTGTATTATCAGTCTTACTCTCAGGTAGGCGTCCTGTTCGCCTCCATCCCCAACTTCAATGACTTCTACATTGAGCTGGATGGAAACAACATGGGTGTGGAATGCCTCCGGCTGCTAAACGAGATCATTGCTGACTTTGATGCGGTGAGAATTTCTTGTTTCCCAGTCTGAGAAATGTATGTTTTGGCTCAGTGTATAAGTTACCATAATCTCACTCTAGGCATCATTTATTTCTCCATCACACCATCTCTCTCTTTTTCTCTGTCTCTAGTTGATGGATAAGGAATGCTACAAAGACATTGAGAAGATCAAAACTATTGGTAGTACTTACATGGCTGCGGTCGGACTCGTCCCCACTGCAGAATCCAAGGTACACAGAGTGTGTGCTTGTTTGTGTGTCTATGTGTGCATACACCACAAAACATTTTTTAACCTTATTTTCCAAGATACAATTACTTGACCTTCAAGTCATGAAGAAAAAAAAGGCTTGTTTTTAGGGAATATAAACTACCACTAAAAAGGTTTTTTATTTGTTTTTGAGACACTTTGAATGTTGGTTTGACAGCCTTATTAGCCTTATCATACACTACCATTCAAAATTTGGTGCTGGTTGGAATTTGGCTTTCCTGTAGTAGAGCATGGCGTTGGGCTCCAATTCCTGGGAAAGTAAGAACTTATTAGAATGTGTAACTTGAATGCGATGTAAGTTGCTTTGGATAAAAAAAGCAACTTACTGCCAAATACATAAATGTAAATTTGTAATGTTTTTATGCTCACCATTATGCTATATGCTATTTTATGCTCATAAGTCTTTTATGCTCACCAAAGATATATTTGATTAAAAATACAGTAAAACTGATATTTTTGTCACGGTACCACAAACCAGGACTCTTATTGTCACGGAAACGAGATGTGTAGTGATTGATGATGGTGAGGAAATCAAGGGATCAACGTAAAATAAAACAGAATAAAAATAAAACTTTAAATAAGAACAGAAAATGACACACATGCATAAACAAACGAAAACTCAGAATTACTTGGAGAAAAAAATGGAGACCATATAGACTGTAAGGCTACGACATGGAAACGTTTACAATCGACCAAGACAAGGGAGAACATGAGGGTTTAAATACACAGGATAATGACTAACAACGGGGAGGGGCTGACGTGACAGCTGACAGAACACAAGGATCACACAGGAGGAAACAGGAAGTGACAAGACACTTATTTTGTCTTGTGTCGGTCACATGTTACTTTGTTTTAGTTTCTCCAGCCACCGTCAGTTACCATGGACACTTATTATCGCAGCTATTTATTATTTGATCATCACCGTATGTGTATTTAGTTCTCCTTGTTATCTCCTAAGTTGTCTGTTGTTGTTTGTGTTAGCCACATGTTTCGGTTAAGAGACCTCACCCTCGTCTTCACTAAAGAACCTTTTGTTTCTCGTCTTTGCCTCATGACAATTGTGAAATATTAATATAATTGAAATTAACTGTTTTCTGTTTGAATATTTACAAAAAATATATTTTAGATATATTTTTTTCAGGATTCTTTGATGATAGCATTTATTATAAATACTGTACGTTACTGAAATAATATTAGTTACCTTCAATAAATTTGCTTTGCCTTGCTGAATAAAAGCATTTATTTATAAAAAAACTTACTGACCCCAAACTCAAAGTTAGAATTTGTATTACCCCATTTTTTTTTTTACAAAATCTTGTGAGGTTTAAACTTAAAAAGAAAAAAGCTTTACATTTTTATTTTTATTAAAATAGACAGATTTTACTCATTTTTGCTTCACAAGTTAATTTATCTTGCTTAAGGATGTTGTATAATTTTACATGAAAACTACACAAATCAAATGATTTCTTCTAGTGTATGTGCCAATGCGTGCATCATGAGTCAGGGCCCTGGTGTGTGTGCGCACACGTATGTGTTTGCAACCGCGTGTGCTCTTTAAAAGTGAGAGTATCAAGAGAGAACTTGTGTGTGTGTGTGTGTGTGTGTGTGTGTGTGTGTGTGTGTGCGTGTATTTGAACTAATCTCAGATTGGGCGTACTACATTTGGACTTGAAAGGTAAATATCTCATCATGCTATCAGTCAAAGCTGACACTGCTTTGAAAGCACAACTAACACACATTTTTCTATCATAGTGGAGGCTTCCATTGACTTTGACAGCTATTTTTATACCGAGCTAATGATATTTTCTCCAATCCCTAAAGATCCCTAAAGCTAACATAAACATACATCTCACATTAATTATAGAAACAGTTCACCCAAAAATCTAAATCCAAACCTGTATGACTTCCCTTGTTTTGTAGAACACACTCAAAAGATGTATTGAAGAAGGCTTGTAACCAAACAATTTTCAGTGTCCATTGACTGAGACAACCACTGAGACATCTCTCAAAATATTGTCCATTAAAATACCATTCTCACTTCCTCAACGTTTATGAAAGAGCAGTCAAGATTTGTTTAGAATAGCAACTTAAATATCAGTCTGTTTTGAACACAAAGCTATCATATGACTTCAGAAAAGTTGTAAGGTAGTAATATTATCTACATTTATAGGACTTTAATATCCATCTTGACAGCTCCTGGTCATTAAATGCCTTCATTATTTGAAGAAGAAAAAAAGAGCAGCAGGAACATTATACTAAATATCCTCTTCTTTGTTGACAAAAGAAAAGAACATCACACAGGTGAGTAAATGATGACAGAACTTTTTGGGGTAAAATATTCCCATAATCAGAGTAGAAAATCACCTGACACACTATCCTAGAACAAGGGTAGTTTTGGCAGTATATGAATAATGTGCTTCTGCTCTCTCTCTGTTCTTCCAGGTAAAGAAGTCCATTTCTGCACACTTGTGTACAGTGGCTGATTTTGCCATTGAGATGTTTGACGTCCTGGATGCGATCAACTACCAGTCCTACAATGACTTTGTGCTTCGAGTTGGTAAGTGACCTTGTTAGACCAAGGTGTCAGCCAAATTTTTTGTGTGAGTTGGTGCGTATAAATGACTGTGTGTTCTTGTGTATGAGTAGAGGAAATACGTCAGTAAGTGTACACATTGTGCCGGACATCCCACATCCAGTAGGATGTCCTGAATGTAACATATTTTGTAGGGAACAGATTACACATAACAAACACGTGATTGCACTAATGCACAATAACGAACCATCACACACTTCATTAACTATGTCCCCGCCAGCGTTTTGGATCATTTTCACAAAAATTCCATGGTCCCCAGTTTATTTTGTTGCATGAATATTTGAAAATGCAATATATCAAAAGAAAGAACAGAGCCCCAGCTTCTTCTCTCTCTCTCTCTTCTTTTAAATAAAAGAAAAAAAATAATTGTTTTGTTCCAGCCTCATGCATGGTTTTTAAACAACACTTGAATATGGGTAAGTTTCATTTAAAAAAAAGTAGCATTCTGAGAAAATCACATTTTTGCCGCACTATGTGCAGATTGTATTCAGAACGATGATCAAAACACAGATGGAGTATATTGAGCTCATCAACACCCCTAATGTGTGCACAGTTTTGATTTATATGTTGTTTAATGCTGGTGATCACTTTATTTTACAGATGCTATCGCTTGTTTCTGCTTCTTCTTTTCATGTGTTTTGATCTGCAGATTCAGTACTCTTTCAGAAGATGTTATAGCACCCCTAAAAACTCGTCTTTCGTCTTGGGAAGTGCTTTCTCATAAAAGACGAGATAACTCGTCAATTGCAGAGAAAGAGTTATATACTGCAAAACATTCTTGTCTTAATTTTAAACAAGATGTACCTCTAGTTGGTAAGGAGCTTTTTTCACACACAGAGATTTAATGTAGAGAGCTGCTTGGAAAAGCATAACTGCTACAAATAATTTTTAATGAGAAGGACAGAAAGATTTGATGTATTATGAGAAGTAATTTTGAAGTAGACTATTAATGTAGTAATATTGTTTGGTCTGATGTAACTAAAGCCACATGGTCAGTAAAAAATAATAAGATAAAATAATACAATTAAAAAAAAATTGTTTTAATAAACATTACAGCTCAAACAGCGCTGATCAAAAATGAGAGTAAAGCCATTTATAATAAAAACTAAAGATTAATGCTTTTCTTTTGAACTTTCTGTTCATCATAGAATCCGGACAAAAAATTATCAGTTTCCTCAAAAATATAAAGCAGCAAAATGGTTTTCAACATTGATATTAATAAATATTTCTTGAGCATCAAATCATCATATTACAATTATTTTTTAAGGATTAAATGACACTGAAGACTGGAATTATGATATCAGAGAAATCACTTACATTTTCATATATATTAAAATACAAAAAAGTTCATTAACTGTATTTTTGATCAAATAAATGCAGCCTCAGTGAGCAAAACTAAAAGCTTCTTTCAAAAACATGAAGGCTTACCAACTCCATTTTTTTTAACAGTCTGTTTCAAATGGCAAAATTAGAGATGAGGGAATATAAATCTGATTACTGATTGATATGATTCATTGATCAGGTATCAACGTGGGTCCAGTGGTTGCCGGAGTGATCGGGGCTCGCAGGCCTCAGTACGACATCTGGGGAAACACAGTCAATGTCGCCAGCAGAATGGACAGCACTGGAGTTCAGGGCAAAATACAGGTAACATTGTGGCTTGCACCACTCTTACAAAAAATAAGTATACAAGTTCATTTTATTAAGTACACTTTATGCCCCTAACCCTAACCCAAAAATGAAAAGTCTTACTGGACTGGAACGACACAAGGGTGATTCATTAATGACAGAATATTCATTTTTGGGTGAGCTAACTCTTTAATGTACTAGTAATTTACTTGTAAGTACTGTTTCAATAGTACTTGGGACTGAATTAGCCACTTATTAGTGTATAAATGTATACTTTACTTACTTGTAGTAACAGTAGTAAACTTTGAGTACAAAACTAGTTTCCAAAGTTTTTCATTTGCACTGCTACTGTAAGTGAACTTAGAAATATAGTTTAGTTTACTCGTCAAACACTTTTTCAAGCGCATTTTTTTATTTATGAAAGTACATTTTGTTACAATACATTAGTATAGTAGTTTTATATTGTAAGTATACTTTTAGTTATAAATCTTCTGAAAGTAGTACAGAATCTCTAGATCAAAACACAGGCGAAGAGGAAGCAGAAACAAGCAATAGAAGCATTGCTTATGTGTATGTAAAATAACACAATCATCAAACATTAAAACAGCATATAGATCAAAACTGCCTAAAGTTACTGAATGAAATGTCGACCCAGGGAAAAGGTCGATAGATAGAGGTTGCTAATCCATCTTATGGTTTGATCGTCATTTTGAATCCGTAGTTTTTGACAAAAACTGTTTTGTATGAAATGTAGCTTTTTTTGGGTGAAAAAAAAATATTCATGCATAAAGCCAGAATAAATTATATTGCTTTTTGTTTTTTGTTTAAAAGCAGAGGTTCTGTTCTTTCTTTTGATAAATCGCATGTTTAGTTGAAAACAGCACACCACTCCAAACATATTTGACTTTATTTGCTTCTACATTCCCAGGTGACAGAGGATGTCTTCCGTTTACTCTCTGGTTATTATCACTTCCTGTGTCGTGGCCAGGTCAGTGTGAAGGGCAAAGGTCAAATGCTCACATACTTTTTGGAGGGCCGAACCCCGCAAGGCATCCACCCCACACGATCCAAGAGCCCGGAGCGTGGGTCGAACACTTGCATCCGGACCAAGCTGGGGTCCGCGCCCGCTGTCAGCAGTTACGGTGTGAAATGTCCCACCGTAGGGCACATTAGCACCCCAAATAACAGCATTCTGTACCTGCCCTCGGTATCCGTCGACATGGAGGTGTGATCATCAAGTAGATGGATTTAACGGTGATCAATCGATGCATTAGTAAATCAGAGGCAGGGAGGGAAACCGAACACAAGGTAGGAAGTGGGATGAAGAACACGGAGAAACAAGACAGATTTGCACAGTTTTTAAAGGAGAGAGACATTCAAATGTGCCAAACTGAGAAAGGCCATGCCCCTTCCCGCAAGTACATAATAAGCATGTATGTCTTTAAATGTATGCGTGTGTTTTATTGAGTCTTCCCCAGACCAACAGGATATCAGGGTCTCCTACATGGGAGCATGCGAAATACTGCAAAGGCAGCTCTACACCAGCCGAGGAGACACGTACCCAGCGTGTGTGTGTTTGAGTTATCTTGTACCTGAAAATGTCAAGAGATGCCACGATGATGAATATTTTGAACATGTGAGCGGTGAGGACCAAACTTTCCGATTCAAAACAGCGCTGTATTTTGTATTTGACTGAGTGAGGCGATGAAAGGGAGAAACTTCAAACACGTGTTGGGGTTTTTCAAAAAAGACAGGAAAAAAATGGTCCCTCATATTGAGATTTGCTTTGAATAAATTGTTTACATGAAGAACACGTCACGGGTTTACAGACCTGATAGCAAAGTTATCAGCAGTTGCAGACAGAGAGAGAGAGAGAGAGAGAGAGAGAGAAATCTGACAAAAACAACCACAGTGAATCAGAGACTGCAATGATTTACTAGCGAATGCTAACGCTATGCTGTCTTGAAATCATTTACAGAAAGTCAGTTGAGTCTGTGACGTGGGTAAATGTTTAACTTTGCGTGGGTTGAATCAGCAGTTTTCCTGTATGTGATGTGAATACGCACTTGGTGCTTGGACAAAACATCTGTATGCATTTGTTGCTGCCCTTTTCCCTCTGGAAAATCCTTTCCAGTAATAACATGACAACAGATCCAACGTGAAATAATCTTGTGTTTAATAAGCATCAAGGACACAAAATATCGATACAATCGCTTCCCTGCTCGAGAAGCCAGCACAATCGAAGCTGTGTCACTGATAATGCTATTCACAAACAACATTACAACCAAATTGGCTTCCAGTATGTGATAAAATGGCTTAATATACAGTACATCTATCTCACATATATTTTGTCCGTGATTTTTCTAAGTGGCACTTAGCTTTCAGATCCTCCTATCAACGGTAGCATCTCTCACTGTGCTTGTGGAACGATCTTTAACACGCAGTTGAACATGCATGATATATTAGTGCTGGATGTGTCATGTGCTCTGTAGGTCTTAGGTTAAACATCTGGATTTTAGTGCATCTATTTCAGAGCATGCAAACCTGCTCTCGGTTTTGAAAGCCTCACGAGTCTCATTTCAAATATCTTTTGATTTACTTTATGTGCTGTTACTGTATCTTTACTAGATTTCCCATGATGCCTAGGGAATGAAGTTTGGCTTCAAGCATGCCGTTCTGCATGTCCCTCTCAGCATGCCGTAGTTTTGTCACGTCGCTCTATAACTGATTTGTGTCTCTAATGCATGCCTACTGCAAAAACAAACCAAGGGTGAAAAGTGTGGAAGATATGTTGCGAAACATGCTTTAGTAGCACTGCATGAGCCCAGAATAATGGCCTTGATGAAATGAACCATCTTTTTTCGAATCATAATCTTTTTCCGACAGCATATCCGCTTACCTGTCTATGTGTGGTGCTGTGGGGAAAGCTTTCTGGGAGTGTTGTAGCATTGGCGCCTTGTCGAGCTCTTGAAGTGACTGCCTTTTTAATCCAGGGTCTGTAAGAAAAAGTGTATTTCTTTGAATATGTGCCAACACACGGTTACCAACATATCAAACTGTGTTCTTTTATAGCACAACCTTGTGCATTCTGTTCCGTTTTGAACTGTACTCTCATTTTGGACTGATCGAACCACGTGGGGCTTAATACCAACTCGCAAATGGGCTAATCCTTTTTATTTCGACGTTTCATTCATTTTAAGCTACGTATTCAGAAATCCTCTCTCTGATTATACTTTCGCCGCATTTAGCTTAATTTGCCATACACAGAATTTTGCTTAATAACGTAAAGTAAGGAGCTGTCCATTTGAATTCCATATCTGTAGATTTTGAGTTTTTATTTAATGAATATGAATGCCAAATGCCAAAATGCTTATTGTATCACTGAATATTTCAGATTCTATCCAACAAATGTAGCCAAACAGCTAAATGGTTCTATTTGATATGGCTTAATATAATCTATTTTGACTACAGTGGCCTAACTTACTGACGTTATGAACATTAATGATATATTAACTTTAATAATGCATAAAGTGTGCACAGTTAAATCATAGAATAGATTTTCATGTCGATTAGATATTTTCATATTTGATACGGGTCAAAATTATTGTACGTATTAAATATATTGTAGAGTAAACGAAAAGAGTATTTTATTGATGATTTGTAATATTTGTGCTATTTTTGGGGTTGCAATGTATTTATTGAGATGGTTATATGTGAATGTAAATTTCATATTGAGATCTTTTATACTTGTGTTTGCACTGTTCGGGAATAAAATAACAATGAGAGATGACGTTGGAATTCTGTTTGTTTTTTGCGACAATCTGTGTTTTCGTGGCCTTGACCTTGAATAAGGAGATGTCAATCTATGGCCTGATTGTCAGAGTGAACGACCTGTGAGTTATGACATTGCATAACTCGAGAAAAACAACTGGGACAAACAAGGAAGTCAATTCGGTCAATTGAGTCAGTTTGGTAATTATTATTCATTGAATTACATTTTTTATTTTTTTACTTTACAAAACCAGTTTCTTCTCCAGCAAATTTCCATGCCTTCTTACTTGGGTATTTGCATTAGATGATGATGTACTTGTAAACCGGTATTTGTGTCAAATAAACATCAGTGATTGAGAACATTGAGGCTTTAGGAACTGCCGTAGATCCGGCCTATTGTCCCACTTCTCTTTTCTGCATATTTCCTCTTTTCCAACTGAAAGCGATTTCCCATTTACAGGATGTGCCCGTTCGGAAGCATTTTGGGGAACAGGGGAAAACAAAAGAATCTTATCAAGCTGGCATGTGTAAGCAGCAAATAGACAGGATGTGGCACATCATACTGCTGGAAACAACTGTATGAGAGAAGAACTCAATACACATTCACATCAGGATGTCAGGATGGATGGACCTTTCAGAACGACACCGAGAGAACCACAGTGATTTGTTATTGTGGTCTGCTGAGGTCAAATTATCACTCTTAACTTGCGATAGTGTCAACCCGACATTTTCTTTCATTGTACAAACGTGTTGTTCATGGTGTCCTCTTTTGTTCGGTATGAAAATTAAATGCTGAATTACTGCAAAAGGAATTTTGACCAAAAATGAATGTTTTGTAGCTATTTACAAATGTCTATATATAGAACATTAAAGGGTTCTTCATGCACTTCAATGGGTTTTAGAACATTTTTAATTTGAATTACATTTTTGTAATTAAACACTTTTATCACTAAACATACTTTATCACTAGACAAAAATAACTGTAAAACACTAATATATTGTAAATTTAAGACATTTCTCCTTTTCAACCTTGGTTCCCTGAAGAGGGAAGAAGACGCTGCGCCGATTGATGCTGTGGGAACACTTTGTGTGATTGTTCATGAAGCATGTGTGAAATCAAAAGAGGCAGGTGACATCATTAACCAGGATACTATAAAGGCATGCTAAACAAAGCAGCAGCAGCTTCCAAATAGCTGAATTCACTGACAGGTACACAAGAGTTATGCCAGGGTGACGCAGCATTCCTCTTCAGGGAACCAAAGTTAAAGCAGTAACCTTTCAAGGGAACCTGCATTGTGTCAATTGATGCTGTGGAAAGGCTAATGTCCATGCCACCATAGTAACAAGTGACTGTCTGGTGTGAAATCGTGCTAAGATACAGTGAGACATCTCTCGAGATGCAAACAAATCCACTTGGGCCTGGCCAAACACCCTCTATATCACCCCGAGGTGGTGGAGCCTACATTCTCCAGGCCTCAGCCTCTGCCTCGACAGGGATGTCTGCTCCCTGGACCCAGGGGATTAAAGTTGCCCTGAGGGAGAGAAACCAGGAACCCCTTGCCCTGGGACCACAGGGAGATTTGATGGGCCAGTTTGCAAAGTGCACACAAACCTCCCTGAGGTTACTAATATACTAATTTACTATATAGGTGACTAACGATGTTTTGAATGACTGGACAAGCACAGTTAATGTCCTAGGAGAGATGTTGTCCCCTCCATAGGCTTTGAGCTTAGTATCTGTCTTGGACCACTCCCCTCCCCGTGAAGGAAGAATCTGTTGTTAGCATTTTGTGATATGATTGATTCAATGCGTGCCGTTGAAAGAATTGCATGCATTGTAACCTGAATCCCATGCCACATCTAGTAAAGGCGTCCTCTGTACTGGAGAAAGCACACAAGGTGGCAGGGTTGGCAGATCGTCCCTGAGGGGAAAATGGGCACCGTATACTGAGATTAGGGGAGGGAGGAGTTTTTGGAACACTACCATCTACTTGGTGGCCTCCTGAAGCTCTTATCTCTTTCTCTTATGGTACCCATAGGTGTCTCACCATGGCCAGGGCTGATCTGGCTGTCTCCTTGGCGGCCCGTAGAGAAAGATCAGTGGCCCTACACAGTTCAGCTACAGCACCAGTGCCATTTTCCCCAATCTCATCCAGGTCTCCTAACTATTCTCTTTATTGCCTAATAATGAGGAATAGTATGATTTTCACTGTAAACTCAATCTCCACGCTGAGGAAAAAAAATTTAAGGCCTGACGGAAAGGTTGCTCTTGTGAGGGCAGCGGTCACTTGTCTAATTTACTTTTGGGGCAAGTACCCTGTTTCTTAGCAGTGTCTATATTTAATCTGGCAACAGCACGAGTCACAACCTCCACCGGCTCCTCATAGTTTGAAGAATGAAAAGGTGAAACTTCATATTTAGCCTTGGTGCCAGCAACATCCAATAATTGCAGCACCGGTGCCGCCCTCTGAGTGGAAGTAACTGCAGAGCGTACTTCTGAACCCAGGGAAAAGGCGCTGAATCTGGCAGGAGAGGGCAGAGATAAGGTCAGGCCCGTCTCTAACCGCTCTGATAGATCCATTTGCACCTCCCAAGACTTAGATTCCTGCTGTGCCTTTTCGAGTATTTTCAGTCTCATTGCTCCAGTCTTCATTCTGATTTAATACTCAAGAAATATTTCTTGTTATAAATGTTGAAAACAGTTAGTGCTTACATTTTTTGTAGAAACTGTGACTCGGTAGAAAAAGCTGCTTACATGTGAACAGGGTAAGTAACCTTGAAGTGATTGATTTAAATACAGCTTTTGTGTCTTTATCAGCTTTTCTGCATAATTGGCCCTGCTAATCTTTGGCTCAATTTGCTCCATTTCTATAAACCAGTTTTTTTTTTATTAATAACTTGTTGTTTTGGTCTTTGTCAACAGCCACTTGCACCACTTGCTGGTGAGCTGACTAACAGCAGATGGATATCATGGATTGACACTTTACTGCTTTTCCTTCTGTTCCCAGATGTGCGTAGTTGAATTTTGAAAGTCAATTTGTAAAGCAATATAAAATGGCCCGAATGTGAAGGGTTGTATTTTTAAACAGTCATAATATTTTGGAAGTGAAATCTGAAAGGATTTCCCTTTTGTGGATTATTGATTTTTTTTTTTTTTTTGTAAAATGTTTTGAATTGAAATATTCACAGCCTAAATATACATTTATTATGGACTTTCTGACTAACAGAATTGGTAACTGGTTCTCTTCCATGCTAACTCTGAGCATGGGTGCTCCACAGGGTTGCATTCTCAGACTACACATTGACAATCAGCAATAATTTCCTTGGAGCACATCTCTCTGAAGACATGTCCTGGTCTCTGCAGACCACGTCAGAAGTAAAGTCTGCTTGTTGACTCTACTTCCTAAGGAGGCTCAAGAAGTTTAGTCTCCAAATCTCCCCAAAATCCTCAAAATATTCTACAGATCCACCATTGAGCATCCTGTACTCGGTGCTTGATTGTCTGGTCTGGTATGAACTCATTTAAAGCAATAAACTCCCAACTTTAGAAGACATCGTCCACATGCTTCCATACTTCTGAGAAAAGGACAATTCTACTTAGACACTAAGATAAGGGAGTAATGCTAATATTTGATCGCATTCTGTACTTGCTCTGCAGTAAATCGCTGAGCCAGTTTAAGTTTTGCTGATTACGTTTTGCCATTTTGTTTTCTGCTTTCAGTAGCGATGAGTGAAACATCACTTTATCGTTGTGTATCAGACATTGTCACCTTGTGGAATAAAGGTGAATAGCACTAATCTAGTCATTAAAGATTCAATTATTGATGTGCATAAAAAATATACTTGCGGTGCGGAGCGAAGCGGTCGAGCTGATGACATGTATTGCAGGCACCCTCTTATACGCACTGCATAATATGCTGGTGATGTCATGGAATGTTGTCGGGCCAATACAATTAGTGTGTTTGGCACACATGCTTCAGACACTGGTCATCCTGATGGTTTACCCATAGTGTTGATCCGAAACACAGTGTTGAGTTTCACTTCAAAAGGGAGCCATCACATTTTACACTTAAATAAATATTTATTTTATTAAAAAGTGTTTGTTTTATTTTTGGTAATGTCTTATCTCACTCAAATAAATTGGCGCATGATGCCCCCAACTCGACTGCATCTGTCCCCATTTTTTTTTCTTCATTTTCATTCTATGGAAGAGTAGGCAAATTCTCCATGAGTTTCCGTGTGTGTTCAACAGAAGAAAGTCATATGGGTTTGGAACCACAAGAGCGTGAGAAAATGATAAAATTTTCTGTGTGTGATTGCCACTACGTAGGAGTGAATGCAATGGAAAAATCAGCCCTGCCTATTGAACTCATTGTGAGTTAACAAGGTGCTTTGCATATTGAAAATCTCCAGTCTTTATCCCTATACCTACCATAAAGCTCACATACTGTAGCAGTATCAGATCAGGCCTGGGCTTGCTTTTCCAGCGCTTAACCAAACCCATTCCTTTCCTCATCTCTCAAATGATAATCTCTGCCCTCCAGCACATCAGCGCTCACAATGACTTTTGTATGAAGATGCTCTCTCTCACTCCCATTTTTTTCTCACATCAAAACACCCTGCCAGAACTTGTCTTTTCCCCCTTTTTAACCGTCCGTCCCCTTTTACTGGAAACTGTAAATGGTTCCTGCTAAACAAAGACGCGTGTGTATGTGTGTGTGTGTGTGTGTGTGTGTGTGTGCATGCGTGTGTGTGTGTGTAGACTCTGTACATGCTGATGAGTAAGGCGTAGGAGTGTTTATTACCTGCGGGGAGGAAATGACTCATGACTTTTTTTTTATGGCTGACATACCAAGATAGACCGCAGCGCTAACAGGTCATCAGCTTGCACACTTCAAACCCAGCTGTTGTTGAGATCACAACTACACAGCTGCTTGATTGATAAGACGGCCTCAGATCAGCATGGTACTAATGATCAATTTCCACCTCACGTAAGCCAATTGAACAATCATGACAAAACACACAAAGCTTTCAGGTATCCAGTACAGGCAATTTAGTAGCCAATAAGAGCATCCAAAGCTGTAAAATCACCCCTGTCCTCCGCTCGCTTCACTGTCTCCCAGTGCAGTTTAGAGTGGAGTATAAGGTCCTGCTGTTTGTGTTCAAGACCATGTATGGTTTGGCCCCAGCATCCCTTGCTGAATTAGTACAAATCTACCAGCTAGCCAGAACACTCTGCTCCTCTGAACACATCTCTCTGGTTACTCCGAGGTTTAGGTATAAAAAGTTTGGAGGCCGGTCATTTACCGTTCAGGGGCCTAAGTTGTGGAACACACTCCTAGCTCACCTTCGTAGCATCACGGTGCTGAGTGTTTTCAAATCACAGTTGAAAAGTGTTGCGTTTTCATTTCCCTCCGTCATGTTCACGTGTGGAATGTTGCCGTCGTTCAACCACCAAAGACCACCACTGAAATGACTTCTTAGTATTCTTGTATTATTACAGTTCTCATCTCAACACACTGCTATAACATCAGTGCTCGAGGGAGCATTAACATGTGAAGTGGTACTGAACAAAAAACACACCTGCGCACAAAAGAACTCCCGCCCACTTTTGGACACAACAGTCATTAACATAATCTGACACAAAGGGGGGTGGGGGGGGGGGGGGGGGGGGGTGGGGGGGGGGTACAATGGTATCAAACAACATAATACAACATGGATGATGAAAACTAAACTCAACAAAAACCCACCTTTTCAATCAAGCTTTTGAAAACACTGGGTTGAAAAAAATTATTTAAAATGAAGATGAAAAAGCAGTTCATATAAAATGTAACTCATATAAGCTCGGCTCATGTATCAGACCAACTTTTTTGAACGTAAAGCACCTTCCACAGGCCATTTGTTAAAAAGGATTTTCATTTATTTCTTTTCATTTTTATAGAGTTTCAGGTTTTGTACTCTTTTTTTTGTGATAAATGCCACTCATTCCAGTTTGACCTCAAACGTACAATGAAGCCTTTCGTCTGTGTCTCCTTGATAAAATGTGCAATCTTCATCATCAATCACACTCTCAAACAATGAAACTCAGTTGCAAGGATTAACAAGCTCAAACTTGGCAACATGAAATATACCAAAATAGCAGCGAAACAAACTCTACCATTCATTTCACAATACGATGAGTTTGACACAGCAGGTCGCAATATAATGGGATTTTGGCAGATCATCATTCACTTTTCGGCGACCAACAAAAGGCATGACTCACCAGTATAATAATTAAATTTAAGTATTAGCTATAAGACGTTTAGTTGTAAGATTTTACCGAGGCAGGAGATCAGGAATAATCAGAACTATGTGGCACAAGAGGTCATTGTCATCTAAATGGAATATTTCATGAGGATCACTGCAGTAAATATGAAGAAATGTCATTCTTTATACTGAAGTCAGAGCTTGCAAACATGACAGAGGTATTTTTATGGGTAGGTAAATTGATGGTTCTTTATAATTGTTTCAATAAAGTAGTTTTTAATTTTATTTAGGGGAGTCCGGGGATAGTAGTAACACCTTGAGGAGCAGTAACAATGTGTTTTTTTGTGTGTGTGTGGTAGATCTCTAAAACTTTGAATCATGATAGCCACATTTAACTACTACAAATAAAACTCGCTTGGACATGTACTACTGTTACAGTTAGGGACTCTTATTTTGATATTCTGTTCTGTTTGCTTTAGTTCCTATTTTTCTGCTCTTTTTCGGTTTTCTTGGTCTCTTTATATCCTCTTTATTGTGCAATTGTTACGATAGCCCTCACAGAATAACCGACCCTCAAGAAGAGTAAATGTAAAGCATGGACTCACCAACAATGCTTCTTCCCCCTCCTCCTCCCGAAACAGGAGGTGGGTTCTCCAGCATGGTAGATTCTTCATCATAGCCTGCGAGCCAGACGCAACCCCAAGTCCATCCCAGAGCCAGTGCCAGCTAACATCAGCATCCTGGAGTTTACGGGCACTGCTCAGTGCATCCCAGAGCCAGGAGTAGATATCTGGCGTATAGAACTGTGGTCCGCGGATCCAGTTCCCTCTCAAGTTCTCACCCTCGATATTTCACTTTCTCTTGCGGTCCTGTTCAGCTAGCTGGATGCTCCGGTCCTGTCCAAAGATCTTCCTCCTCCCATATTCCCTCATGATTTCATGGACCCATGTCCTCTGGTGGTTCAGTCCCCTGGATCAATTGGCTCCAGTGGTGTAATCCTACTCCTCGGCTCTGCCCCCAACACTTCGCATCAGGGTTCTCGATCCCCAGCTTGGCACAAGACTGTAGATTCCCCAGCTTTACCTCAAGCCTCCAGGCCCATGTCTCCATCGCCACCTGTCAGCCCAGCTGTGCTCCCTTGGAGGGAGCCTGTCAGCCCTAAGACTCATCTGGCCTCCCTTTGGCTTAGCCTTGGTGAATCATCAGTCACCTCTGCCTTCACCATCATCTTTTGGGTCTCTGGCTGTATCTCTACCCTCCACCGGGCTTCTCCTTCCCTCTGGATAACCCATCATCCTCACTCCCTCCATCGTTGCTCCGTCAATGATGGAGGGAGTCTTGCTCTGTCGAGTCTTGGTCCCTCAAGCCAGCAACTCCATTTTCAGCAACTTCCAGGCTGAGAATGTTACCCAGGTCTGTTGGCCTCTCTGCTCCGGGCTTTCAGACAAAGCTTCACCCTGGCTCCTCTCGCCATCGGCTCCACCATGGTGTCTTTCTCCAATGACGACTCCTCATTCTTCTCCATCATCAGCTCCGTTCCCTCCATCAAAGCCCTCTACCACAACACTTGAGTTACCGCGTTGTTTTCTGTCCTTTAGTTCCTCTCTTCCCTGTTCTGTTTAGTTCCTACTCTTTTGGTTTCTTTATTTTCGGATTATGTCCCTATTTGTTTCTATGATTATTTTAAGATTTAATCAATTTTAATCAGCTGTATCTAATTTAGTTCATGATTATCTCCTGCATATTTACTCTGTTCATTTAAGCCCTTTGTCGATTATTATTTATGTTAGTAATTGCATTTACAATGTATTCTTGATTAAAATTACAGTATTCTAGTTTATTCAATTTGTCATGTGATTGTTACAGGTACTGTTACAACTACACAATCACAGATTATGCGAGTTAATGCCAAATACAAAGAGCTCTATTAGCTGGGGATATATGTAACAATGAGAGGTAATTTATTGAAATAAGATTTATGCAATAACTTTAATGAATAACATAGATTTATCAGTTTTGAGTAAAGTGAAAAATTTAAAGTGACAAAAACAATATATTTGGTTTATTAGGACTTAGAATTAGAATGTAACACAATTTTTTTCACTCAGCAATAATTATGCTGCCATCCACCTACTTTCATGTGAATTTTGGGATAGTACTTAAAAAAAATCTAGATGGAAAAGCAAAGATGCACATAAATTCTACAAAATCATAAACATTTTAAAGAACTGTTAACTATCCCCACCCCAAACAGCCATAACAACTAACTGTTGTCGCAAGTGAGTTTGAAGTTAGCATGAATGCTAGCATTAATGCAAAGCATCAAATTAAGCAAAAGAAACAGCTTTAGGTTATGCAAGTCAAATAATGGTTGCAAAAAAAATTACTTTACTAAAAATCTCTATTTTGGTCATGAAATCTACAATATTGCTTGCAGTAATGCCACTTCTGTTGTTACGGAGTTAGCTTTCCTGTTCTGTTCTAGTGTTTGCTGACAGGTTGTTTTATTGGTTCTGTTCTCCTCTGTTCCCTGCCCGTTTGTTTCCTTAGTTTCTAATTGAGTATTTTTTTCAGGTGTGTCAAGTTGCTCTTTTGTTTGCCCTGTGCATTTTAGCCCTGAGTTTGGTTCTTTTCAGTTGTCCGTTAATGTTACGTTTAAGTGGTTCTTTGTTAATGAAAACGGCTGCGATTAGATCCTGTTTCAACTTGATTTGCAACCGCCTTTGACACCCGTGAGCTCAAATTGGTGATAGGAGTGTGTGATATTGATGACATCACCACAACCTTTTTCTGACTTGTCAAACTGTTGCAACTGATTCCCTGTTACAAAATTCCCTGGTCCCCCTACAGCTTTTTATGCTTTTAAACAAATATAACTATAGAAAGTGGTTGTAAAAAAATGGGAAAGATAGAAATTGAAATCACCAGGCTGACATGGAATGTGCACCAGGAAAAGTTTCACAGATTTCTGGAAAAAAACAAAAACATTTAGTTCAAGTTATACATATTCCCTCCAATTCCACAATCATAGTTCCATAATTTATCTCAAAAATCACTGCAGAAAATGCTAATCATCTACATATTCAGCACAGTTCAAAATCCTTTTTCAAATATATGCTGTTCTTTTTAACTTTTAACTTTTCATCAGAGAATCCTGAAAAAAGACGGCTTCCCAGAAAATAATAAGCAGCACAACTGTTTTCAACATTCAGAATAAATCGGCATTGTAGAATGATTTCAGAAGACTAATGTGACACTGAAGACTGGATCAGCTTTGACATAAGTCTTGATGATCATAAGAGACTTCTTTAATAAACATTGTACAAAAATATTTTCAACCTTTCCAAATTTTAGAATGGTAATGAATATCAGCAGATTATGTTCGTTCTGCGTCATGGAACTTGCATTCCAGGAGTGGCACGACTCTGACGTGTCTTTATAATTGTACTGTACTGCAGGTTACATAAATTATGTCAGGTTTAATGCGTGATCTGTAACATGGTAGAGAAGTCAAAAGTCAAGCTAGCACTACAGCATCTGCATTTCAACATCTCTGATGAAGACGCAATCACAGTTGGGTTTGCCCAGTGTGTTCTTGACATAGACAAACTCCTGCAAGTGAGAGAGAGTGTGTGTGTGTCAGTGTATGTATATAAATGAGAGTTAGATATGCCTGGATTTCGCAGTTGGCCAAATAAACACCTCTCGTTTGGCCATTCCAATGCGGGCCAGAGGAAGCCACACACAATGGAGGTCAGCGCATGAGAGCGCATACAAGAAAGTTTTCCCAGACACACTTGCACACACACACACACACACAATAATTTCGACTTCTATGCATTACGCACACTTAACCACAAGTATGCACTACATTTAAACCGATAATTGAGTCAAACTGCTGCAGTTAATTTACAGACCACAACAACTTCCATAGTGTAAGTAACATTAACCTCCAAGGAAGAATTAAATTCTTCAGGTCCAGCGAGCTAAGAGTCATCCTATATGTGTGTGTACATCTTGGGAATAAAGGCTTGCATGAGAATTGATGGAAATGCACGCTGTGACAGGAGTTCTGGCACCGGGAGCAGCTGCTTCTTTAAACAACAAACATGTGTGATCACACCCACAATCATCTATGATATTTCTGATCCAAAGTCATGTAATCATAACCAGCTAACATTTCATTCAACTCTTGGTGGACAATGTGAGTAAAAGGTGGTGCATATGACAGAGTGTGTATATGTGAGCTTCTTTCATCTCACATTTCAGTTCAAATGGTATGTACAGCGGGATGCTCAGTGGTCTCTGACTCTCTGACTGATCTCTTCTTATGTGTGTTGCACAGACATCTAAAAGGATTTATGATGCACTAATCACTAGATTATCATTATCCATGACTGACCGTAAAGAACATTCCACAATCAGCAGCAGGAATTCTAAAAACATATTTGTGTTTTCACTTACTTTACCTTACTTAACCTTTCTGCTAGAGTGAGCATAATGATGGAGCAACTGTTAATGAAGCGTTAATGAACACACTATTATCCAAATGTTTTTTTTTAATATCATTTTGACTGCAACTAAAGAGACATACAAAACAAACTAATTGTATAAACGTGCCTCTAACAACATTTTTGCAAAACTCCAAAAACTAACCATTAAATAAATACAATTAACAGCAGTTTCCAAATAAAGCGAACACTAGCGGCAGTAAAGCACAGATTCTTGGACTTTTATTCTGTATCACAAAATATAATTACATGGCCAGATTATCGATCAGTACTTGAGCGGTAGCTCACCTGGTAACAAAGTTATAGAAACAAGCTAAAATTTTGTGAGTATGTTTCAGCAAATGTATTTTTATCTCGCGTTTGCATGCACAAAAACAGCATTTTGTCCCCCTTTCACTCAAAAATGAGCATTTACAACATAGTATAATAATTGATCGGTGGGGTATTTTGAGCTGAAACTTAACAGACATATTTTGGAGACACTTGAGACTTCTATCTTATAAAAAAGTGCCATAATAGTTCCACTTTAATTAAACATTTGCAAATTTCAGTGCATATATATTAGTATACACAGCTCATTTAAATTGCCGTTGATTAAGAAAGATTTGGTTGTTTTTTGGGTGTTATAATTACAACATTCCCCACCAGGGGCTCACCTGCCATACTAACAAGCTAAACCTTCACACTTTGATTGTAAAAAAAGATTAGAAATGTTAGTAATGTATATTCGTCCTGTGTCAATTCAAGGTTTTAAAATTCTACACAATAAAGGGATGGCTACACGTTTTGTTAAGTCACTTCACACATATGTTTTATTAACAAAGTTAGGGATAAACATGTTCAAACAATCAATCAAATCAGCACAAGTTTTTTTCTCGACGGATTTCTGCATCCCTCCACCACCCTGATTCCTCTCTCTCAGCTCTTTCCTCTCCCAGCCAGGGATACAAGGGGAGAATTCTGGGTTTGGGTACAATTCCAAGCTCGGAGCTCTTTAAATACTGTACGCTTACTCTTTGTCACAGAGTCAGCCACACCTTCGGGATTAGACCTCTACACTCCTCCTAATCGTTCACAATCCCCAGAATTCTAATCATCACCACCTGCACCTACCCTACTTAAACAGTCACCAAACAGTTCACCATTGTCTGGTCTACATTCCTCCTACCTGAACACTTGCCTGACTCCTCTCTCAGAGACACCTACCTGTATTCCCAAAGTGCGATCATCAACCCTTCCGCATTCTTCATTCTTCTTTCTGTCATCTACCGAACTTCTACACAACAAACCTGCAACCAGATAAGAACTGTCACTGAACTGAACTCACCTCACCAGTTTTCTGCATGTCTTGCGAATAAACATCCAATAGACATCATAAACAGACAGATATCTGTCTGTGCATTCTTTTGTATCAATCAATGCAGCACACTCTTTGTGCTATCAGAGTGTTTGTAATTGTGAACAGATCAAAGAATTACATTAGAAAATCCTCACATGAAAAATATGCCAAAAAGCTCCCATGAGTTTATGAGTCCACAGATAGAGTGCAAATAATTTTCCAGGTTCAACCCTTCATCAGTGCCATCTTCATTTGGCCTCTACACAACAAATTCATGTGATTTTTTTAAACCAATTTTTATGTGGATCTTCTTTGTTATTTATTGATATTTGAGTTACTTTTGGATCTACGCACTGCAAGGAGTTTGTTCATTCATCTGATTTTGACGGCGCTATGCTTTTCCATTCTCTCAATGTGGCAGACCAGAAACTCAAGCTTAGTTTTGGTGAATTCTGACCATCACCGTGAAGACGTGCAACCAATAGAAGAATGGTTAAATTTCAAAGGTGTCCTTGTTACAGTGTAACTATACATTGAAGTACAGAGTAATATTAACTAACAAGATGCAGTTACCAGGGTTAGTTGCATGTAATTGTGCATAATTTACTGTGATTACTATCGTAAGTACAAAAGTAACAAAAACAATATAAAATAAAATGTTATGTAGCAGAAGAACTGCATTTATGTTTACTTTTTTAAATGATGTGATGTCATTTGAAGCTTAGGGACAAACTCTGGAGTGGACTCCTGGGCTGGAGTGGACTCGGGTTTGAGCTCTGGGGAGCATTTTGGAAAGGGTTCGGGGCTGAGCTCTGCGGAGCGGCGCAAGGCTGAGCTCTGGGCTGGGCTCTGGGGAGAGTTCTGGAACGGGCTCGGAGCTGAGCTCTGGGGAGAGTTCTGGAACGGGCTCGGAGCTGAGCTCTGGGAAGAGTTCTGGAACGGGCTCGGAGCTGAGCTCTGGGGAGCATTCTGGAGAAAAATGGAGCTGGGCTCTGGGTGGCGTTCTGGAGCGGCTCTGGGCTGAACTCTGGGGAGTGTTCTGGAGCGGCTCAGGGCAGAGCTCTGGGCTGGGCTCTGGGAAGTGTTCTGGAACGGGCTCGAGGATGGGCTCTGGGAAGCGTTCTGGAGCGGCTCAGGGCTGAGCTCTGGGGAGAGTTCTGGAATGGGCTTGGAGCTGAGCTCTGGGGAACATTCTGGAGCAAAACGGGGCTGGGCTCTGAGAAGCGTTCTGGAGCGGCTCGGGCTGAGCTCTGGGGAGCGTTCTGGAGCGGGCTTGGGGTGGGCTCTGGGAAGTGTTCTGGAAAAGGCTCGAGGCAGGGCTCTGGAGAGCATTCTGGAACAAAACGGGGCTGAGCTCTGGGGATCAACCTGGAATGGGATCGGGGCTTGGAGATGAAGAGTATTTTGCATCCCAAATAAATGGTCATCAACGTAACTGAGTGCAACTGCCAGTGGAAGCTGAGACCTCTGAGACCCCCTGACTTGGAACCACCGCAGGGATACCAGCTGCTTGTACCAACGTAAGCAGTGTGTCCACCAAAATGGAAGCCAGTCTCAAATGCCTAGGATTCAAATGTGAATCAAATGTGACGTTTATGATGATGGGAAACACTGATATGATGGCCATGACGGCTGGAGGCTCTGGTCCTCTAGTGATAAATTACCTTGTTGCAGATGAAAATTAGTCTAAATGCTGGATCCATGCTAAGTCTTCTGATTCGTACTGCTCAGAGACATCAAGGTTGAAGATCCACATGCAGTCATTTATTGAAAGGGTATTAGGACAGCACTTAGAATTGCAGTGACAAAACAACTAACAAGACTTAATAAATAACTGAGTGAACCGGGTATATCTATCTATCTATCTATCTATCTATCTATCTATCTATCTATCTATCTATCTATCTATCTATCTATCTATATATATATATATATATATATATATATATATATATATACAGATTAACAAGTTAATGAGACATAGCTGTAGACAATCAAGGATTAGGAGACTGGGCAATGAGTAATTGAAAATGTAGTCCTAAATTGAGTGGCAATAGTCTGGATTGGAGTGCCCTCTGCTAGATGTCAAGGGCACTCCAGCTGGTGATCATAACAATATCACATATCATTTCATATGTCATAAATGTAGAACTGTACATGCCGTTAGCTTCTGTTAATCATTCATTTAGGCAGAAACAATGATCTCATTAAAGCAGTTATTACAAGTCTGTTTAATCAGAAAGTCTTCTGTCATTTTGTTAGTTTTCCTCTTCTTTGATGGCTTTTTTGGAGTTGAACATAAGAGGTTTTGCAATGTACATGACCTTTTATGTCCTGCAGTTTCTGCGGGTTCTGCTGATGTCATTCTGGCTGTGCATGTTGTTTCGGCTTCTTTCAAAGTGGGTCTGGCCCTGACCCTGAATGACACTGTTTTGATGACTTTTATTCTGTTTTTTTCTGTCTCTTTGATGTCAAAGTTGAGAATGTGTCAATGATTTCAGCCTTCTGGGATCCTCGACAAGATGTCAAAATGGTTCTTCTTAACATCGGATTTACTCCATTAAGCTTGAAGGGAAAATCATATTTAAAGGTCTGAAGGCATTCAGTCAGCACTCAAGTCTCACAAGGCTTAACACACTTACACATTCCTATAGTCCACTTAGGTTGCTAATAAAGTTGAGCTTGTTGAGGGACTCCATGCAGATGGTTATTTGAGGACATGAGTCTGATGTTTTCATCATATTATTACCTCAAAGGGGGTTTAATTTTTTTTAATTAAATGTCCAACTGGTTTGTTTTTGTCTACTTTAATCTGAAAACACAAACAGAGAAGTCCCTCTGTGAATGGAAATATAGATGCACATGGCAATAAAACTTCCACCAGTCATACTCCAATAGAAACAAAACTAGCTCATTAGTGACATGCACAAATACATGCTTGTTTAAATCACATGCAATGTAAACAACCATCCAGTGGCTAGAATTTTCTTTTGATAAAGTTGAGATCTCAAGAAAGTTACTATAATTATTTTTCTTGACCTGCAGGCATCAAAATACAGAGTTCACTTATCTCGACTCACGGTTAACTCGCCAATCCTATTATGTTGACTTTTTTGAAGTGGAACCGCCAAACTACCTATTTGTCTTAGCATTTTGATTTCGGTAATGTCGATTATTTTATGTCATCGAACAAAGCCGAATTTGTTGAGAAAGCACATTAGACAGGCAGAACCCAAAATAGTATGCAATCTAGTACAGTGTGATGACCTCACGAATATGTTATGACTGTTTACGCTGTGAGCAAAATTGTGTTTGCAATGTTGGAGAATATGATTAAAGGTTTATATCGAGAATCTAAGGTGTTTTTTATTGTATACTGGTAAATCTTTGCTGTTAGTTGGTGCACATATGCCTTTTGTTGTTAGCAAACATATACAGTGTATGTACATTTTCATAGCATGCCGATCGCTTCATCAAATAAATCGCCATATTAGCTGTTAGTTATCTCGATCATCGGTTATCTCGACGCTTTTTTGCAACCCCCGAGGCCGTCGATATAACCACTGTAAGTCAATAAACACAAAACACATCACACACAAGTTGGGTTTCCATGTTTTATTTGCACTTTTCATAGACGTATTGATTTTTATTCTGTACAAACCATTTAGTATAACCCCTAAACCTACCCAGTAAACTTTCAAAAAAGTTAATTCTGTATGATTTACAAGCATGTTTCCTCAAAAAAAAAAATTTATAATTTTTTTTATATATATATATATATGGTATGGTATTTACTGGTATTGCTATACCTCTGGGGACATTTGGTACCCATAACGTAGCGATTAGGGAATACAAGGACCACACATATACATTTACATAAACATATAGGATTGCTGACATACTGAAAAACAAATGTGTTTTTACTTTTATCTTGGAGTCTCTGTCTGACCATTGAGAAGTAAGCTAAATCTTTATCTCTGTAGACATTTCAACTGACTGCCAACATGAGAAAGGAAAGAAAACAGAAATTAGGAGTTTGTGTACATCAAGGTAATGTAAGTTGGATTTTTTTTTTAAATTATTAATATGTTTATAGGACCTGTTGTTTTAGACTTAAAAACTGTAGGCCTAGAGAAAGCAGTTTTTTGTTTTATTTTGTCACTGTATTAATATTCTACATAGTCTGAGAACATTTAGACTTTCAGGGTATTAATTCTAAATTACAATGAAAACTTGGCATCAGTGTATGGGGATAGTGAAGCAGACTGTTACCGATATGACGCCCGTAGCTCTTTATCTTCGTCAGCAGAGGCTCGAGCTTCAACACGAGCATGAACCGACACTCACGTGACGAAATGAGAAACTCCACGCGCTGGAGAAAAAAATAATGATGCAACATCATAAGACAATTGCGTGGATCATGTGATCTCACAAAACTCCTTTCAGAGTCACTCGAGAGCTCAGCGATTGACACATTATTAAAGCACCATTCCCCAAATGAGTGTCACATCCTGTAACCCATTCATAAACTCCGCGACGCGGCCACGACAAAAGGCCTCGCGACGCGCGTCGAGGAGACGTGTCGGTGATCATGTCGTTTTCCCGCGCGGCTATTATTATCCCAGGAAAGGGGCAATGACAATAGTGGCAGTCTCGAACTTTCCAAAAACGGGGTCCAGTCCTGACCTGAGTGAGGTCACGTACCACAGTGCGAGTGCACGCGGTGCCAGAGATGGAGGAGCGCGCGCTCCCTCTCACCTCATTACAGGCGCCAAATAAATGCGTCAAACGAATGCCAGACCAAAGGACCGGGACGCGACAATTTGGCACCCTAAAATTTGTTGTATAAGAGTTTTCAAGGGGGAACTTAATGAATGAGGAGCTTTGTTAGCCTCGTCATAAAATAAATCGCAAATTGCAAACCTACAATATGAAGCTGAATATCATGTTCTACGGTCTATTAAAAACTGAATCTGCAAGAAAAATTAGATTTACAGGGAATTACAAATAGGTGTACTTTCACTTTTTGTTGTTGGAGTGAATGAATAGCACACGGTCCAGAAGATAGTTCAAATGAGTTCAAACTAATTATTACATTAGTGCCTGGTTTAACTCTTTAAGATGTAACAATATTAGGTGCATATACATGTATTTACAATATCTATTTACACCACTATTACATTATACAATCAATAATTTATGACAACAGATTATTTTTCATTGCTTTTACATTTTACAACTACAAAAAAAGTCATACTCATATTTTTTTTAAATAATTTATACAAGATTCAACTCGGTTTTTTAAAAGGAAACTTTCTTTTTTTCACAATATATATATATATATGGCAAAGTTAATAAATATCTATATTTTAAAGTTAATAAAATGTAAAGCAGTTTCAGTGTGATCTAAATCTGTAGATTTAGCTTTTACATTCCTGCTGAATTGCGTGATTGAATCTATGGAGAGCACAGGTTATTATTGTTCACTCGGATATGATACAAGCACACACTTTTTTATTATTATGTTCTGATAGCCTATAAACAGTGACGCATTTTACGCGCTGTGTTCAGGGAAATACCTCGTGCTGGATCTCCACCAGCCAATCGGAGTAGAGGGGGATCATTTAAGAAATCATTGATATTGCCAATGCGTCAAACACGAGCGTGTCAGCGGGACCCGGTGCGCGTATAAATACCGCGAGGCGACCCGGAGAGAGCTAGTCATTTTGAAGAGCGCAAAGACAGCGAGGAACTCCTCATTTCACTTCGGCAGATATTTATTTATTTATCTATTTATTCTGAGCCTTGCTTTGGGATGAACAGACTGCTTCTGAACTTTTTCTGGGTGGCAGCATTCAGCGCACTCCTTTCAGCTCCGGGGCTCCGGGCTTCTCCAGTGGTCGGGCAGGAACCTATACGCTGCGCCCCGTGCTCCCCGGAGCGGTTGGCCGAGTGTCCTGCGGTGGATGCCGGCTGTGAGGAGGTGCTGCGGGAGCCGGGCTGCGGCTGCTGCCTCGCCTGCGCCTTGAAGAGAGCTGACCTGTGCGGGATCTACACTGCGCCCTGCGGCTCGGGGCTCCGCTGCTTGCCGAAACCCGGGGAAGCCCGGCCCCTGCACGCACTCACCAGAGGACAGGCGGTGTGCACCGAGACCCCCGAGACGGACCAGAGCCAAAGCGACACTCCGCCAGGTACCAGCGTCTCTTAAGACTGCGCTACAGCCGAACATCCAAATAGTAGATCGCAACTGCAGCTGATCTCGATGATTCAACCAATGGCGAGATTTCATCAGCACTAACAAATCAATTGGATGTTCAGATATTTAGCACTAAATATGATTGCAGCTAATAAATAGCGGCTTTGAAAAGGTCAATTATTCTAATGCAATTTTAAAATCATATTTAAAAAAAAATGCAACATTAAAAAAATATATATATAGACTAAAGGCGCGAGATCTGTCGAGCAATCCTTAATTATCTTATGAGAACTAAAAAAAAGTTTTTATAATATGTATATATACAACAAAAATGATTTGGCTACAAATGTCAAGTCTTGTCATAATGTATTGACTTGCCAACCGAATTTAATCTTAAAGCGCTTGAGCGACGTTCCGTTGTCATGGTTACCTCGTCTCGCTCTGGCGAACGCGAGTCAGTTCTTTTTGCGCCTATTTTGGAGACAGGTGAAAAAATGCGCTCTATCAGCTTTCATCGTTTTCGAAACGTTTGAAACACCTCCAGTTAAACCTTGCATGTAACTGTAGAAACAATTGAGATGCAAGGCAACTTTCACTACACGATTCAAACACAGCAATAATTCTCACCTTGCTTTTCCTTTCAGATCACCCCGAGTCTCACAACGCGGCCGCGGCAGTGAATGAAGGCGGCTCAGCGGTCTTCGTGTCCGGTCACGGCAAGCCCTTCGACCCGCGGGTCATATCTGCTAAAGAGAGCATGAAGGCCAAAGTCAACGCAATACGCAAGAAGCTGGTGGAGCAGGTGAGCTTCAGGCTTATATATGTGCACTAAAGAAAAGGTTTAGTAGTTATAAAATGATATAAAAAGAGATTCTGGTACCATGAGCGGCCACAAGAGGGCAGTAGAAGGTTTCTTGAATGTATCTTTTGTGCATGGAGGCATGGAGCTAGCAATTTGTAGAATTATTAGAGCTAGTAATTAAAATAATAGTAGAGCTAATACGAATATTTAAAATTCTGAAATAATTTATTAAAAAAAGACTTAGTAGTAGTATCTGTCGAGCAAACCTTAATTATCTTATAATAACTTTTTTTAAATAATATTTAAATCTTTTTTTAAATATTATAACATAAATATGGTTAAGTAACTAGTAACATAAACTATTAGTAGTATAATTGATCAAATATGGGAAATAAAGTTAAATTGACAACTACCAAATAAAGGTTTAGAAATATTTAATAATGTGTTATTTGAAAAATGTCTCTAAGCATATTTTCTCTCTGTAGGGTCCTTGTCATATTGAACTACAGACAGCCCTTGACAAGATCACTAAATCACAGCAGAAACTGGGGGACAAAATGACCAGATTCTACCTTCCAAATTGCGACAAACATGGCCTATACAAAATCAAACAGGTAAGACAGAAACCGACCAAACACGTCCTGATTTCTCATTGGGTTTGTGTGTTGGTATATAAAGCTTAATGTGTGATATTCAACAACACGATGATATACGTGTGATGCCCGAGTGTTAGAACCACACTTAACTGAGAACTAGGCTGTGTATGCAAGCTTGTGTTTCTAGAGAATTAAATAACTCATCTCACTCTCCCTCTCTCTGTCTCGTTTTCCCTGCAGTGTGAATCGTCTCTGGATGGTCAGAGGGGGAAGTGTTGGTGTGTGTCATCCTGGAATGGGAAGAAAATTCCTGGATCAAGTGACCTGCCAGCAGATGCCGAGTGTCCCGAGGAACTCAACCACTGATCTCTCTCTCTCACACTCACATACACACACACACGTAATGCCACTGAATTTTATCATTATATTTTTGAAGATATCTTAGTATTTATTTATTGTTAGTGGTGATATTTAATTCAGGTACACTGTTTTTGATTGGTAAATTCCCTGAACTCTCAAAAAAAAAAAAAAAAAAATTGGAAAAGGATATCTATTTTTCTGTAAAGAAAATATGTATTTTACATGAAGTACCCATACTTATTTATTTAAATGAATGTATTCATTTCAATATCTGGATAAGAATATTTATTCCTTATGCCTTATACGTATTTTTGTATGGTGTAAATCTGTATATAGATTACTGTTTCTTGTCTTAAACGTCCTTCAGGCTCGCTTTGTTGGAAAGGAATGAAATGGAAAAAAGCACTGCACGACCAAACCTCTTTGTCACTGTCCATATATTGCCATATTTTTATACTGTATATGTTTTTTTTTAAATTATTATTATTATATTTTACTAATGAATTTTCTTTGATTTTGTTTATAATGATTGTGATTAGATGGGCATAAAAGTGGGAATCTTTCCCCCCCAGGATTCTGTGTTTTTTACATTCAAAAGTATTGATTTTCACAGCTTTTGAAACGGGTAACTGCCTGTTCCTACCTCTGGCTTAAGTTAAGAGCTCTTTTTCTTTTTTTTATCAAGTGGACTATTTTTATGTTTGTAAAATACTTGCCTGTATGATCAAAATGCAGTCTTGTTGTATTTGTCAATCATATTTGTGTTGTCTACATACTGTGGTCCAGTTATGTTTTATTTTATTTTAATTTTTTTTTGCGATGCAATGTCTAAATACACTGAGGAAAAGAGATTCAGATGTTGCTTCACTCCAAAGCATTTTCTTGTGTGTATAACATCTTTTTCATGGTTTGTAATTGTAAGTCATTGTGGGTAAAAAAAAAAGAACTATTTAATAAATCATCTTTAGAAGCACCACAGTGTCAGTGTCATTTAAACTAGCCTTCAGGTCAGACAAGGAGCTGCTGATGCAACTAGGACGCAAACTTAATTAATAATGTCAACACAAAACAACAGCACCTGAACATAATGGGGAACCTGTTAACATAAACCACCAAGTGCAAATCTCTCTCTCTCTCTCTTGCCAAGCTTGATTATGTTCAGTCTTGTCTATATTTAAAATTGCCTGGAGGCAGAAGCATGTATGTGTGCATATATGTGTGTCCTTATCGTGGCAATCTCAAATGGAGCGGCCTAACTTTATCTCAGTATTTTGGGGAACCGGCTTCATTCTCTACGGTGCCTTTGACCGGTGCTGTGTTTGTGCTGGGTGGCCTTTTTCCTTTTGCCTGATGACCAGCCCCCATGGTATCACCCTTTACTCCTTTATCTCATTTTTGTAAACCGCAGGAGACAAAATCTTGTTGCTTCATTGGAAATACACAACTCCACTTGACTAAATTATTTGATTGGCACAAAAAGAAACACAACGTGAAAGTAATGCTGCATTGTAGCAGCTTGCTTGTGGCTTTACAATTAGTATTTTCATGACATCAAGAATGTTCAAGATTTCATTATGGACACTGAAAATAAAACTGGAGAAAAAAAGTAGCATCTTTAAGTATTTGACTTCATCAGCCATTTCATTTCATGAATTGTGGCATCGCAGCTTCTTTTTTGAGAATTGGCTGCGCTGACATGGCTCGGACAAGAGGATAACTATGCTAATGTGAATGGGGTCTCTGTTTGTAGATTTGAGGAGTAATGACCTGTGTGGGGCTCAAGCTAGAGTGTGAAATGAAGCGGTTCAAAGATGTTGACCCTGTTACACACAAGAAATTTCAAATCGCCATTGCCTCCCGGCACTCTGTTATACTAATGACAAAATTACTGTGGCTAATGTGAAAGAACCATTGTTTTTGAAACTCGTAATGGTGACACTAGCCACCTTATCCAAATGAATGAATAATACTTTCCTGTTTGTAATATTAAAGCTTTAGTTCACCCATAAAATAAAAACTCTGTCATTTACTCACCCACATGGAGTTCCAAATTGGTATATTCTGTGAAACAGAAAAAGTACTTTGAAGGACTGCTTTTGTCTATACAGAATGAAAGACCCAGAACAAACATTATAACGAACAAACACCTCAAAGAACAATATTAAAGAATATGACAGAATTTTCATTTAGGGTGAACAATCCCTTTAATTTTGTAGAAGCTGTGAAATTACAATCTATCATTGTGCAAATAAAAATAGTGTTTACATTTTTTATTCAAAAAAAGAAAAAAGAAGGCATTAAATACAAATTATATTTGGACAAAAACATTTCCTTTCTTGAAGAAAGTCATAGCTGTATATTTTCTAGTTTAGTAACATAAAAAGCTTTTTAAAGAATCAAAATGATTTTAAATGAAAAAAGCAAATACCCGTGAACGGAGGGATCTTTAAAAGTGACTTGAGGGTGAATGACCCTGGCATTGCACAGAATGAAGGTGGCAAGCTTTCGTGAAGATCAACTAGCTTGAACATTGACACTGATGTTCTCTGCAACACAAGCTTGGCCTCAGCTTTACTTAATCTTAGCGTTCACTTTACTTTAGCTTAGGCTAGCTAAAGTTAAGCTTCGATTTAGCTTAATTCATACCATAGAAGGCCTACACATAACCTGAAGATTTAAACTAAAGAGACAGCATCTTTCCTTAGCTAACAAAAGACACCTAGTACTCCAAACTGTCGATAAACAACAAATCTAAAACAAAAATCAAAGATTTTAGTGATTATATTCCCAAAAATATGCTGTTCTATGTTTTCACTACTGTGCAATCAATGGGTCACTGAATTGTTCTCAAAGACATATAGTTTGGATCAGCTTATATTTCTTTCTTGGATAAATAATCTTCTTAGCATAAAGTTCACATGCCTTTTTAGACATTTAGCTGGCCTGAAACAAAATATATATTCATATAAAAAAATTACAAGACACAATTACAAGTTAAGCAAGAGCTAATAGCTTAGCATACTAATATGCTCTTTCCCCGTAATCAAGTCAGATAAGGTGTAGCACCAAACATTGTTGTTTTTCTTTTGTTTAGCTTTTTGTTTGGGGGGCGAGCTTTCATTTGACACTATGCTAAAAGCTAACGTGTGGGCTACCACCCTGGCACCCTCCACCTTTCAAGTCTTTTCTCAGGAGGTCAGTTTTGAGACAACAACACAAGCCCTGGTTTTCTAACATGGCCGCCATGTTAGCCTATAGCTTTCCTACTGGGGTTGATTATCGATATTTAGAGAGACAGAGAGCGAAACCAAGAAACAACACATTTCCGCACGGGTTAAGGCATTGATTTCAAAAACTGCCATAGCTACACCGATTTCAGTAATTCAGGGCACTGTAGCATTACGGTTACATTCAAACCCATAAAAAAGACATTGCGCAAGATACATGCTTTCGACAGATGCCTAGAAATGTGAAGGACAATGATAGTCAGTGTTTGGAGCAACAATCTTATATTCAAAGTGCTTCATGATATTTTGAAAGTGAGATAATGTCCATGTGGATATATTTTAGGGGCATATCAATGCTATCCTGATGACACAAGCTAACAGCTCCGCATCCCATGTGAAATAATATATAATTTTCAAAAGGGTATGTCCTGGTATAGAACCGTTTACAATTGGTCAATTTGTAAATTCTTAATCGTATAATCAAATTGTTATCCGGCTGGAGTATAGTGTTCAGGAGGGGCCAAAGTGCATGAAGTGCTTGTGCTTCAGATGGAGTCTATGGCTAGAGCCGCCTAGTGCCACTGAGCATGCCCAGTTTAAACGACCCTACACCAGGAGGGCGGAAACAGGAAGTGGGACTTAGAGAGAGTCTCTGATAGTCATGGCAGAGATCAATACAAGCTATTGCAGAAGAGAGAGACTACCTATGCAGATGGAAAATGTACACAACGTCCTTCACATACACAAGAGTATATATGCTCAGACTTGGCGTGCGTTACTGAAATTTGCTTGTACTTTTGATTATGTTCACACTTCCCTCTCAGGATACAGTTCAAAACAGAAGATATGACACTCTCTCTGTCTCCTCCTTTCAATCTCTCCACTCTTCTGAAGTGTAAAGTGAGTTGCTGGTCACGTGAGTCCATGCCTCAGCATACAAGTGGGAGGTCAGCTTTGGGACAGCACTTTTGAATCTGTATTCATGTAGTTCTTCAGGGGAAATATCCCTCATTGTCTCCCTGTTTCCACCGCTCCGCCTCTCTCTCCCCTTCACTTCGTCTCCATGTTATTGCATTGGACTTTCTCCTTTCCTTCATAGCCAGGTATAGACTGTCCGTACTTGTCCACGCACCAGCAATGACCTCTTCTGCGGCCTTTGGACGGACGGCACTGCGGGGAGAGTGGGTGAGACAGGAAGAGAAATGCATGACCATATGATATTTGGACGGGTATATGCAAAACAGACAACATGCTCCAAATGGAAGAGACAGTGGCATAAAAAACACATTTCTCATAGCATCGCACTTAGGTGAGAGAGAGTAACACGAATACTAGAGCCAGAGAGAGAAAGAGGGAGATAGATTGTTGTAAAAATAAAAATGCCAGAGGGGATTCAAGGGGAAGTGCATAAGGAGAATGGAGACAGAGCAATTAAAATCTTTTTGACAATTTCTTTCTCTTTTGTATCACTAAGTTTACGGTTAGTGTTACTTGCAACTCTCTTGCAAATACAAAGACAATCTGTTTTGCCTACATTTTGCTTTTCTTGACAGAAATATCAGACACTGGACAAGAATTAAACTTTCTAGAGCGCATGTGTTGAGCTCCTGTGTTCGCACACGATATCAAATGAAGTACACTTTAAAAGGCTATGTATTCGGCTCTATGTATTGTATATGCTTCGCTTCAAAATATAACTATACTTTGGGGTTTAGTCTTCTAGCTTTGCATATCAATAACTAGTTAAGAAAAGCTCTTTTTATTAGATCTACTACATAAGATATACTGATAACAGGCTCAATTTTTGATCAGGCGTGGAGATTCGAGTGACAACGTGCCTAACACAATTAGCTAACTGTCAAATCTCATCAAGATATTTTAAACAAAGTTTTTTGTTAGTTGTGATGAGCACTTTGTAATGTAATACTTGGCATGAAGCAGAAAGCCCTCAAGCAGCCTGATTGTTTTTTTTAATACTTATCTAAATGTAAATAATAATGTAAATAATACAACTAAATGTAACTGAATTAAAAATTAAATAGGGTATAACCATTAAAAGTTGTACAATTACAATAACTAAAAATGCATATTGTGTTGAAAATCAAAATATGCTTACCCTTTAAGTGAGTATAGTTATGTCCAGTGTTGGGGACTAATGCATTACAAGTAACTCGAGTTATGTAATCAGATTTACGTTTTTCAATTAACTAGTAAAGGAACGCATTACTTTTAGAGTTACTTTTTCAATGTATCAAGTTTATCTGTTTTCCCATTTATTGACGGACAGCTCTCTTGTCCCCATGTTCATGAGTAAGAGATAGTTATTTTAGTTCTAGACTAAATGTGAGTATTTACTAATCTCACTTTGCACAAAATATATTCAGTATTCCTCAAGATGAATAAAATCAGTGAGATGCAAAATCAGAACATCCAATAATAAAATATATCAAATAAAACAAATATTGCATGCACTCAATCTCACTTTATTGACCAACGTACTTGCTGCTTACTTGCCGATGATTCAGTTTAAGCATAAGACTAGATCTTTTGTTTTTATCGGTGAGTTAAGTGTTAAACGTTCTTCTCCTGCATCCTATTCTCCTGCAATCCAGAACGGCAGCACAGATGAAAGGTTTGTTTGAGCTGCACCCTCTACTGTGCAGCCGTGAATTTGCATTCCCTTCAGCCTTACAAGTTACATTCAGGTGTGAAAGTGCCTTTACATTTACCCAAATATAGAACTGTTTTGTTATTAAAAAACAACCAAAGAAACAAACCCAGCCAAGATAAGACAAAAAGTAATGTAACACATTACTTTTCTTAAAAAACACAATTAGTTTACTTTTATGGGAGTAACACGATATTGTAATGCTTTACTTTTCAAAGTAACTTTTCCCAACACTGGTTATGTCTCGGTTTCTCTCCTGCTGTCTTTCTCTCCTTTGGCAGTGAGTTGGAGACATGTGCAAGTCAAACATCACATCTAAGTTGGAAAAATGCATGCCTGCTATTCACATTGACTGTGTGTTTATGAGCAATAGAAAAATCAATGGATCAAAAAATGTCTTCTGTGGTTCAGGGGTATTTAATGGACGCAGTGAGATGTACACACACACACACATATACACATACAGTAATGAAAAATGATCTGCAGTGAGTACTTCATTTGTTCACATTTGCTGATTATTTGCATGCAAGTTTTGACAACTTGTGAATATCAACATACACATACACACATGACCCAGTTTTGCTTTTAATGCATCTGTCAGTCTGTTGCTGATGAAACTGAGATTTTGTGTTCATAAAATCAGTTGAAAGTTAAATTTGACCAAGTTAAAATATTTGCCATGGACCGTTAAAGAGCTGCTAGGACTATTTTAGGAAACTGGCATTGACTCAAAGTCATCTGGAGCTTATTATACTACACAGGCAAAACAAATACACACACACACACACACACACACGCACAAACAAACATGCACGCACACACACACAAACACACACACACACAAACACACACACACACAAACACACACACACACACACACACATCCTTAGTAAAAATCTATTCTTTCAGACATGAGGGAAAAACAGGAAGAGACAAACAAGAAATAGAAAGAGAGAGAGTTAGAAAGCTAGAAGGAAAGCAAGAAAGAAAGAACTATGCAAAAGATAGATAAAGACTGAGAGAGAGAGAGAGAGAGAGAGAGAGAATGAGTCAGAGAGAGAGAGAGAGAAAGGAAGAGAGAGAGAGAGAGAGAGAGAGAGAGAGAGAGAGAGAGAGAGAGAGAGAGAGATCAAAAGCGTTTTTTATTGAAAGAGTACCAAATTAAAATACCTCAAGCAGAACAAGAGCAGTCTGGGAATGAAACCTGGCCTCTACAAGGGACTGCTTCACATATTAAACTCATCCTTTCAATTTCAATTGTCTCTGCACCCACTTCAAGTTTTTTCCTATAATAAATATTTGGATTTTCCTAAATAAGTAACATCAATTCAAAAGACTTTTTAATAGTTTGGTTATGAGTTTATGTCTGTGTCTGAGAGAAATAGGAAGAATGAGTGTACAGGAAACCAGTGCTTAATGTGTAAAGTCCCGGAACAAGGACTGTTGATGGATCTGTCAGGTTTGAGGGGCTGTGCTCACGGAAAACAAATTTAAAAAGTGCATAATAGCTCTTACTTATACTGGATATAAAAGTCAATTTCCTAATGAATTATGTTTTTTATATTTCCCATATATTATTATTACACAAATAGTTTTTTATATATCGACCACAAATGATTCTTCATTAAACATATGGTCATTAGATCAATCTTTTGTAGGAGAGTATGTGGTGGTGGGGATTCACTAAAATAGGTCCTGGATCCAATTCCAGAGGAGGTGGATGCGGATCCTGCTTGTTCCGGCACAAATTGAGCCCTGCAGGAAACTACTCTGTGCTGAGCTGCTATGTATTATGGGAATGTTCCATTCAGACTCATTGTTTAGACCCTGAATGTTCCATTCAGGCACATGAGATGCTTTCTGTCTGATCTAAGGGCGACTAACAATGACTACGGCAAGGTATTTCATTGTATCGCAGTGTCCTAACCAGGCAATACAAGTGATATCTTCAATGTAAATCAATGCTTTTTACAAACAAGATGCAACCAATGCAGTGAGCATCAAGACAAGTTTCTATTCATTTACAAGCTCCACCTTGAGTGAAATCTCAAGTTCTAGTTCAAAATCTCACTCTACATAAACATAATTGATAACAAAATATATTCTGATTGCCTGTGATTGTGCCACTTTCAGTGGGAACTTATAACTTCTTGTTTGAAATATCATGTCACGCCTAATTAAGACATGATGTAATACTCAAACTCATTACAATACACTGAAAAACACACAGTGGCTTTATTGATGATTGATTACTATATGTCTACAGATGTGTAGATCAGCGAAAGACAGAGGTATATTTAGGGTGTGGAGCAAATCCCTGTCAGTGTGGTGATTTCTGGAGGTTGCAACACAACGGATCTGTGTGAGTATATATGTGTATGTGTGAGAAGGAGAAAAAGAGCATGTGTATGTGTGTTTGTCTGACCGTGTATGCATATATATATATATATATATATATATATATATATATATATACATACATATGTGTGTGTGTGTGTGTGTGTCACAAAGCAAGCCTCAGTCAGCGCTGGCCCATAATGATGCCCTTATGGGCAGCAGGAAGGCGGAAGGGCATTAAAAGCAGCCACAGGGTAAACACAGACTCATAAAACACACACACAAACACACACACACACATACACAATATGTGAATGCAACAACTGCATGTGAATAAGAACGGCGGTTGTTTTCTTTACCAGATTACGAGCAATGTGTTCATTTGTGTTTGTGTCTGTTAGGTAGTAGGTTGTTTTGGGACAGATACTGCCACTGGAGTACATGATCATTATATAGTCATTCTGGTGCAATTGCAAGCGTAGAAATTATTAAATTAAAGTAACAATTATGAAAATATATCAACATAGCCTCAAGTCAAAATGAAAGGGAATCTTAGGAAAGCATATTGCGAAATGTAAATACATGTATTTGGTATATGGGTGACCGTATCTGTGTATTGGTATTTAAGTGAGAGCGTGTGCACTCTGAATCATTCCCAGTATGCCTGGCATTCTCTTCTAGACTCTCACCCCGCATCACTGAGATCCTATTCAGCGTGAGAGCTTAAGTGGACTGCTTGGCCCTGGGAGGGCCAGGAGAGCCAGCAGATCAGGGGGCCGAGCAAAGTTTCAGTACAGTAACGTGGGTGAGAGATGCGTCTGGATTGAGAGGGGTGGAGGGGGGTGAGGTTGGCGTGACTGAGGTCGGCGTGCCTGGCCTCCGCTAACACACTGAGCCAATTCATATAATCAAGGCTAAATTTAGCACAGATTGGACTCTACCCTCCACGAGAACGGCCTTCAGACACACATACCCCCACATACATACACAAACGCTCCCATTACAGATCTTATTCCAGGGAGTGTAGGGACCCCTAGGCACCCAGGACATCTACAGTTCACTTGTGTGAGTGTGTATGCACAGGGGTATGTGTATGTTTGTTTTTGATGCCAAAATAAAAAATTAATGACTGCGATCTCAGGGTTGACCAAGAATCAGGCTCTAGCTCAAACCACCATGATGGAAGCAAAGCAATTTTAGTTGGAGCCAATAGGAGTGCAATGTGATCAGCTTGATCTTCATCAGGCACAGTCTTGTGTGTGGATGCAGCCTGTCATGCAGATGTTCCTCTATTATTACCAGAGATCCAAGCGAAGGGGTTTGATCCTACCAAATAAACTGGGCTATATTTATGCGCGCTAGATACAGGAGAGGATGTGGCATGGTTTAGATTTATTATGTTGTTTGTGCTCAAGTATACTGTTTGCCTTTTGCTAGTTTGTTATGTCTTCTGCTGTCATTATAAAACCAACTGATAGACATTGATTACTTGATTTGTTAAGCTGTCTCCGTCCCTTCTTTCAAACATAAATCTTAAATGCCCACAGGATAGTCATGTACAGGGGCACGAACCCGATTGGAAAATGTCACAAGCCAGATTTGGACTTACCCTGTCTCTAAAACTTTATTGGTTACAGGTACCACTATGGATTTCTCTTAGATACTCATGCAAACCATCTGCAAGACCCTGGTTTCTCACCTGCAGGGTTTGCTGAACATGTATCTCATCCTCTTTTCGAAAATGTTCCTTCTTTATCTATACCTCGTACAGTGGCCACAGTGTTGTCACTAGACCTCCATGGTCACTGTGGTTTTCCATTTTGAAAACCAACAAACAATCTGTTTGCCCCAATTCCACCCAAACTCATTAGGGCCATTCAAACAAGTCCCTTTGACTCATACTCTTAATAGGGGAGTTGCGGATGACTCACAAATTTCCGAGAATTGCATATGCACCCACCAACTACCTTCTCTTGTTCAGAGTCACTGATGCACCTCGTCAACTGAGGAAACAACACACACTTTCAAGAACCAGCATGCACATATAAATAGGCCCCCACCCAAGTCCTCAGACTTTTCCAATACTGTTGTCATGACAGTTTCTTATTGTTGAGTTACACGGATGGTGGTAGAATAATAGTTTCAGAATCTGGGATGATTACACAAAGGTTGCATGTTTGATCCCAGGTAAGGATGTCCTAAAAATAGTTTCCCTACTTCCCTTTTGAGTAGGGTACTTAGCTTAGATAGGCCCTGTAATTGGTGAAATGTAAGTGACTTTAAATAAAAAGAGAAGTCAAGGCACTTGGATAAAAGGTAATTACCTGTCTTTTCTTGTAGAAACCCTTTTGGTCGCAGTTTGGAATGCGGAAGCCTCTTGCATTCAGCACATCTGTGATCTTAAAAATCTTCATAACACTCTCCATCTCCCGACGACACGGACCCTGTACAAATACACACAGAGAACACAGAATTACAATACATTTTCTACTTATGAACATGTCAGGAGATTGGAGTTTCAAACTCCCAAAGGAAAATGGGAATACAATGTACTCTACTGCAATATGTGCTTAGTCTTAGAAATGCATGCTGGTGGAAGTAAAGCCTTTGCTTACATATTCAGTTTCTCTCTTCGACTCCAGACTGAAGTTGTGAATATCTGTAAGGACCTCGCTGGAAATTGGATCCACTTTATAGCTCTGGGATTTCTTGATTTGATCTTTTTGGATCACCACCAGTTTATTGGGTTGTAGCACAGAATCTTTGGGCTCTAACGGTGTCCTCAGACCTCCCTGCGTGTCCCCGGAAACAACTGTTGTGTGCTGGATCGTCTCAGCACCCCCGACGCCTGTTGGCCTGGTACCGTTGGAGACATATTCCTCTCCTCCCTCTTTAGGGTTATCTGAATCAAAACAGAAGTAAGTTAATATGCATGTAAGATTGGAAAAAATTTAAAAGAAGCATTTATACAATCACATCTTTTCACATAAAATGGAATATCACAAGGGGGTCCCAATCCTGCTACTGGAGGGCCAATATCCTGCAGAGTTTAGCTCCAACCTGCCCCAACATACTATCCTGGAAGTTTCTAGTAATCTTGAAGACCTTGACTAGCTGATTCTAGCTGACCCTGATAGTTTTTAATGAGGATGAGTTCTAAACTCTGCAGGATAGTGGACATACACAACAGAATTTTACACTCTTGGAATAGCATGAACCTAAAAATCTAGTCGTTCAAACATGATATCAATTTGTATGCCATTTATATTAGTTCAGAATTTACTATAGATTGGATTTCTAGCATAACGGTTTTTGATTTACGAGTAATGTGGCTCTTGAGTAATACATAAAACAAGAATTGTGAAGCTGTTGTGTTTATTTAAAATGTACGTTGCTACATTAAAAAAAGAAAAGCAAAAAGCAGAGAAGCTTCAAATTGTATTTTTGAGCTATGACTGTATAATTTATGTGGTAGAACTAAATGTGAAAGTTTCTTCAAGTACCAGTAACGTCATAAATCGGAAAACCGCTATTCTAAAAATCCTTTGGAAATTCCAGAGGGAACCCATGGCTAGAAAATACCAATTCTCTTCCAGGTTTTAGGACTGAACAGACCGAACAGCTCTGTTCTAAAATTCTTTGCTTCAGAATAGGCTTTGAATTTGCTTTTACAAGCAAACATAAGATATAAGATAATCCCTAACCAAGTAAAAGTGTAGAAGCTCATATACATAGTCACAGAGAACAGAGAGACACTGAGAAAAAAAGCAGCAGAAGAGAAAGAGATGTAGAAAGGGGGGATGGGGACGTGAAGGAGTGAGAGTATTTATAGTGCCCTAAGTTACAATCGTTATAGGCGGAGGATAGACCACCTGACCTGAAACCCAGAAACCAAATATGGCTGCAGGACAGAACGTTTGCCTGCCTTCACTAACATGGTCTGGTAGAATAGTCTAACCAACAAACATCACATGTTTTCCTCAGTATGCCCAGCTGAAGCTTTACTGTGGGTGCTCACAAAATCTATTCAATGCAAACGTGGTTTCACTATGGTTTAAATGTCCTTTTCTTTAATCCCACACCATTCCTCAATATGAGAACCCTATACTTATCCTACTAAATAACATTAGCAATGTTATTATTAGTGCATTCGTATGAACATCCCAATTTCACTTAATTATTATTTACTCTTAACTACAAGATCCATTACAAGAAAAGTTCACTCAAGCTCTGTCATCATGTACTCATCCGCATGTCATTTAAAACGTAAAAGTGTGCAGTTTTTCCATGGAACACAAAAGGAATTATTGACAAAAATCTTCAGGCTACTTCTTTTCAATGACCCGTTACTGTCAATTTGAAAGGTTTTTTTTTATAGCAAAGAGCAAGTTAAATGTGGTTCTGTTCTTCGCAGAAAAACTTTTGTATGCCTTTTTATGCACACAAATTACATAGACTCCTTTTATTGTGCCTTTTTAAAGCATGACCTTGAATTCTCCCAGACAAAATATTTGCACTTGCATGTCGCTTTGATAAGAAAACATCTACTAACAAGCAAAATGTAAAGAGGTTGCTGTCTGACACTTTTTCTTTGCAGGGCAAATTTCATCACTCTTTCATATGTGCCTTTGAGCAGCCTTTTATAGTGGACAAGATGTGAGCACTTGAGACACGATGTCCCAAATTGCACTCTAATCTCTGTTTTCACTAACTGCATGGTCATTTCTCAAATTCAAACAAAAGCGGTTGACCAGTAAAGGGTCCAGCGAGAAGTACATTTGTCAGCTTTCAACAAATGCCTGGCAAGAGTGCTGGGTGAAGATGAATTATTGCATTGTTTAAACATGCTGTCCCCTTGGGGTTTTACAGCTCTTGTCTGTTGAATAAATATTCAGTCTCTGGCCGAACAAAACAAAGCAGAGTTCTCGCAGGAACGAGAGTCTAATAAACAGCCAGAGCAGAAGAGAAAGAGATATTTAGAAAGAAAGACAAAACGGATCATTAAATATGGAAAGTGAGAGAGAAAAACTGTAAGAGAGGACTGGGATCAAAAGATAGATGAAGGTGCACTGCACAAGTCAGAAAGATTTGAATATTTTGAAGAACTGCAGAGATATTGGACAGAGTTTCGTAGAGATGAAGATTTAAGTAAAAACAGATTTTCTGTGTGTGTATGTGAGTAAGTGCGCACTTGTGGCACACCAAACACTCCTCTGTAGCCATGGAAGCTGCCCTCCAAACCAGAATTAAGCTATGCCTTCGCTGACGATGACATAACAACAGCAACAACATCAACAACAACAACAACAACATCAACAAAAACAGCAACTTCTGAAACACAACTTGAACAAGGTAAGTAATTGTAATGACCACATATAATGACAGCTAACAACATGTGGAACAAGTTGCAGCCTGCTTCCCTTGTATGACCCACCGTTCCTCTCACATAAACAAATCCAGGACTGAGGAAGAGAATGGAGGGCCATCTAATTCAAGAACTTGGAAAACATCAATATTTAACCCCAATGTAAACTTTTAGAACTTTTTATGACTTTTCCCAGTACCTAGTGGCCCGATTTGAGTCACTCAACCTTGTGTATTTGTTCAATCCCAAATGAGCAAACAATTTATCATTCTGGCAAAATGGGCAGAGAGGGTAAAAAAGTAAAAGTAAAGGTGAGGACGACTGGGCACGCGGCAAGTACATTTTACTGCAGAGTCCGTATTCGCCCTATTCTGAGAAATCCGCATGATTAAGTATATAACTTCACAGGCACAAACAACGTCAGAACTCATAACCTCATAATCTGTCATTCCTCTTGCACCGTCACAGTTCCCACCCAGAATCACGCTGGGAAAAGCTGCTACCAGGCCAATCAAGCCCTGCAAAAATATCATAATTCATGTGTGGCAGAGCCATGGGGTGGAGCCATGCACACCATGGCAATGGAGCCTGCTCTCTGGTTGGCCAAAGTGTGTAATTACCATAAAGTGTGGTATGATGGGAAAGGAGCACTGAAAAGCAGCATTGGCTCAAATGAAAGGGCAGCGGAGGGAGAAAACATGAGGTAAGGCACTACTGTAAAACAGTTGGCGCCCCCAAACTGGTTTTTAAAAGTGACTCTGTGTCCTAACAATAGCCTTTGTGTGTGTGACAATGTCATGGTTGATTGCTTCAACACAACATTGCGGTTCTGACAAATAACTAGAGAGGGTAAAAACAAATTCAGTTGGGTAGCTTGACGTCAGTCATGACCAAGAACGCCACTTATTTTGGCTGTGCAAGTCCGCAGCATTCCCTCTCTCAATGAATTCGCTTGGATGAACGCGCTTGGCATGGCATAAGGTGATACATTTATTCTAAGACATGCACAATAAAAGCTTTGTCACAGGTGGTGCTCATCTCGGTCACTCAGAAAATAATTTGCTAGGAATTCTGAAATCATGCCAATCATTTCCATTTCACTTATATCTTGAAGGTCTCAATGGAGAACTCAGGAGTCCCTGAGGCAGTAAAAGGCTAGAGAGCATCATTCACAAAACGGTGATCTCCAGTCTTCTGCAGGGACTATATATAAACGAATGTGGCATTCTTAACGATTGGGTTGGTGAAGCTAAATTTTAGTGCACACACAAAGATACACAGAGCTGTTTCTCTCTCCATCTCTGGCTCTCTCTCTTTCACACACACATACACACCACACACATAAAACGGCATAGAGAAGTCGCTGTAGCACTGAAATTCGAGAATAACGGTGGTAGTGTGGGACCGCCTCACGGTGGCTGGACTTCACGACGACTGCCTGTTACCGGAGGTCGCTGTGTCATGCCGGTGTTCTGAAACTCTGACCTACCTGCTCAGGATGTTCTACCAGTAGTTAAAACGGTCATGTTTAAAAATACAATATCTTGTCAGGCAGAAAATAACCAGTTGGGGTGTATTACCAGCGTAATGTGTTAAAAACACTGCAGAAAATACATATTGGGTTTGTCAACAAGAGTATAGCTTATCTTGTTTGTCTGGAGTAACCCACAACCATTAAACCTTATTGTATTCTGAGAGGTACATCAGATTTTTAGGTTATTATCTAAATAAAAGGCATATTGTGGCAAGAGTGCAGGGAAGCTGTGCTACATCTAATGGGCTGTCAAACGAGAAAGATCCCCACCCCCTACAGTGAGAGAAAGGCCGGCCATGAGCGCAGCAGCATTCTCAGTCCCTGAACATATTAACCATGTTACGCACAGCAGAGTAAACTCGCACTAATACATAACTGGACACAGAAGCCATTCGTCCCAACATTGTGGACAATGCTTGTTAGGATGTATAAGGGGCATTTGAGTGTCTGACCCCACAAATTAAAGCTTCACTTTGGTAGAAAAAAAATATTCTAAGATAGTCTACTAGTCTTTCCTGGTCTCCCACTCTGGCTAAGGCTAGGTTTATCTAAAAGGCTGGTTTTATCTTTTGTTTTTGTTTTTTAACTCAGACAAAGTATTCTAAAAGAAAATACACGTGTATTCAAATATTTGTGTTTACTTACTTGCATGTATAAATTTTTAGTAACCAAAAACCAAAAAAGTTCGATCACAAGTGAGAATGTTGGCTAAGACATCGCCTTTGCCTGAAGAGGTAACCATAGCAACAGTAGTAGCCGCTCGAGCGCTTATCGGACGCTACGACGACGAAACCTACGTCATGTCATTATTTATAGTTTTTATTAAACATGTATAGAATCGTAAGTATATATCATCAAAAGTTTTGTTTAAAAAGTCTTTATTTTGTCAAATTAAACTGACAGAAATTCCGACCCCCTTAAAATCTTTGAATAAATAGAGCACTACTCAAATACAGTAATTAACAGACCGTGTCACGCGGAGAGTGAGTGCTGTACGTTATTCACAGACTGGTATGTCTTACCGTGTCCATGCGTTGGATTGCCGCTTTGCTTTTTGTCCGGTGCCTTCGCACACAAGCCCCGTCCCTCCAGCAGCGCTTGCAGAGGTTTGCTCTCCCCGGGGCGATGTTGACAGCTCAGCCCGGTACCGCAGCGCCCCGTGTACACTCCGCACGCCTGGCCCTCGGTCAGCGGGCAAGTCATGCAGCACCCGCAGCCCGGCTCCTTTACCGGCTCGGCGCAGTCCCGAGGCAGTGGCTTGCACAGCACCATCGCCCCGTCGTCACACGGCTCGCATCGGACCACAGGGCTGACGCTTTCAGCCAGCCGGGCGAATGCTGCGAGCAGCGCGGTCAGGCAGAGCGCACACAGTCCCGTCATGGAGCCGCAGGGCTGAACGCGCGCACGGGGGTAGACGCGTGGGGAGGGAAAAACGGTGCGTCAGATCACCTCACCTGGATATATTAGCACACTAAAGCTTGAGCTCTCAGCATATGCCTTAGGAAAGTAGCGACGCTTTGGGTTACGCTGCTGTCACGTCGGTTTGATAAGACTGGGAACTAAGCGGCTGGGTCTCTCCATCTGTAAGTGAGGTTAAGTGGAACTTCAGGTTTTATACAGGCAGGCAGGAAAAGCACGGGCTCTAAGTCACTCCCACCGGTATGAATTATGTAGTCACCCGTCTCGGTCTTATGGGACAGCGCGCATCCTTAATAAAATCATTCAGACATGGGCGAAATCATGCGCGCGCTTTTACAGCCGTCATTATCGCCATTTACGGGCGTTTGGAAAGCGCAAAAAAGTCACGCGTCGCTGTACAAAAAACCCTTTGTCTCTGCAAAGGTAATGCAACTAAATTATCAGGGACAAAAAGACTAATAACTTTGATTTTTATACCTGCATTTTATGTGACCATTACTCCCCCCCCCCCCCCCCCCCCCCCCCCCCCCCCCCCCCCCCCCCCAAAAAAAAAAGTTCAATGTGGACGTTTTATTTCTGGTCACAGTTTTAACTACAGTGTCTAAAATCGGAATTCAGAATTCAATAAATTATGGTAATATTTCAAGTGTGAATTTACTTTTAAAAATGTCTAATGTCTGAAAAAAAATGAAAAATGTCTGAATTTAAATGAACATTTAATTACACCATCTTAAATGAGAAATACTTTGTACGTTTTGGGCCTCCCTCAAAAGACCCAAATATATGCTGATTAAATGGCTTGGCGGATACACCTAATACAAACATTTAAAAAATACCATCTAAGCCTAATACAATGCTGTTAGTGACCTATAGTAAGATTTGTTCCAAACTAAACATACAAAATACTTAAAAAAAACAGTCTAGACCAATTTTCACCTCTAAATATTTGAGGAACATTCTGAACACTGCAGAATAATGTGGAAAATGCACTTTGGGTGGTCGGGCATTAGCAGTCTCATGACACCTGCTGTACTAAGATCAGTCCATTCATCCATACAGAATCTTCACTGATTGTTTGCAACTTTTCACCATCCATCCTTCCAATCAGGACTGCAATCAGGGGGCATAGCTATAGTACCTTGACCCCCTTGCCTACTTGTTGGGCCGGGGGGAGAACAATTCTGATCTGCGAATTTCCGCAATGGGTCTGCATCCGTCCATTCCTCTTTCTCTTTTTCATCTTTCCTTCTCACTGGGTGGTAAGAGATGATTAGAGTGTGGGTTGGATGTTGGATTGTGCTGCTTCAGCGCTGAACACCCCTCCTGCCTCTGCTCTGTAATAACACAAAGTCTGTACAAGCTGTACAGCTCGGTGGCTCCAGTTTTGGGAAAATAAAGCCCTACAGGCCTGCCTGCAGACCCCAGTGTTGAGACTGGCCCACTGAAAACAAGCAGAGGGGGTAAAGAAATACCCCCCAGGACACACAACCCCACTAACAGCACCCTCTGCTACTAAGATTAGTTTTCTTATGACTCTGCATATTTCTCCCTCGGTCTCCCACTCCTGATTTCTTATTGTCTGTCTGTCTGTATACCTCAGGAATTCCTCCCATTTTGGGATTCTGCACGTGAGGGCTCTCCTCCGGTCTCCAGGAGCATTCTGGTAATGGAATGCACAGCTCTTGCTCAGAGGGACAAAGCGCTTACCCGGCATGTGTATGCGAGAGAGACCGAAAATCAAACTGCGCCCTGATTGTACGATCTGATAAGATAGCGATCGATGGTGTCATCCATGACAGTGAGTTATTGACCTAGATCATATCGCTGATTCCTTATTAGTGCAAGCAAGTAAAACCTGTAAAACAAAATCATTTGATTGCATTTAGAAGCGCCGGTTGGCTGGCGTGTGTGTGAGAGAGTCTGAGTGTTTATTTCTGTGAATATTATTGCAGCTGGCTGAATGTTTATTGAAAACGCTGCGCTCCAAAGGATGGACGCCAAACTGCGGGCCTATATTTTAAGAGTTTCTTAGTCTTAATATCCTTTATAATCTATCTGAATCTCACACTCTTTATTTGAGTGTCAGCACGTCTCCAACATTCACTCAACATTGTCTCTCATTCACATTCCTCTGGCTGATCTTGGAGCTGGATGGTAAATCATTAATTGTTCTTCTTACACTGCTGTGTCACATATGACAGCCATCAGTGTGACACTCATTTAATACCAGTTTAATCTGTGGTTTCTGGAGGGGGGTGGAGGGAATGAGAGAAGGGGGTGGAGAAATTGATTTATTTGTTTCATTCCTCCAAGGGAATTTTATAGAAAACAGCACATCCCTGATGGCACTACCACAACATATTATGGATCTGTCTGGTCACACAAAAATATGCATTAATGCACTAAACATACGCACACACACTGCATGATTTATCGCAGGCATGTAGGCGTCCTGTCACATTAAACATATTGGCTCACATGTTTATGTGTCAGGCTGTGTCTCTCATGAAGACCTCAGATTTGTTCTAATATAAGAACATTTTAAACCCAGTGAAACTATATGGATGTAGGTACTCATGTGCACAGAAATATTATATGTATATATATTTATTATGATTTAAGGATGATTCTCATTACTGTACTGTCAATTCTTAACCTTATTTCTTTAGTAAAGATATTTTGTAGTGATTTACTCTAAATTTACGATTTATCAATTTTTAATTAATAAAAGGAAGTTCTACAAATGCATCAATGATGTGTAAATAGATAAATGTATATAAATAATTAATATAATTATTTTTTATCATGTTACAGTAATGAGAATTGAGGGGTAAAATGAGGCTAATTGTCCTGAACATTTTTAAAAGCTCTTAAAGTTGACATTATGACATTCAAATTTTCTATAAAATGTATACATTTATAACATTTTCTAAAAATTAATTTATAGATTAAATAATTAAAACAATTAAGTGGGCTGTTTAGACATTCTTATTTAGATAAAATATTTTATTTTACATTAACGAAAATGTTTAAACCATACAACTGAATTATCAGATTTAATTTAAACAGTAAAAAAGTGTTTTTCAATTTGATTTCATGAAATGATTTTAAATGCAAAATTAAACATGATGTGACTTTAAAATGTAGATATAAAGTTGTTCAAGCCAGATCGAATGTGCCAAGAATGATCAACCCGTTCTAGAAATAGAAACGCATTTTAAACATAAATACCGCATAAAAACACACAATACTTATACTGCACATTGAATAGTTGTTTTACATTAAACATGGGCAAATCTACGACCATGCCTCTCACACACTCTGAGCCAAGAAACTGTTGAATGTGAGGTCTCTGCGCCCATTTGCAGCCTAAAAAATGTAAACAACATTATCAGATAAATGGCCTCATTGAATCTAAACTCACGGAGACACTATTTTACAGATGTGACTCAAACAAACTCATTGCCTGTGAAGAACATCATCATCCTTCCATGGCACATTTCCCAAAGCCTCTCCAGAATTCGATAGCAACTGTACTTCAACCAGGAAGGAAACTAAATGCGCACTGCACCCACAAGCCTGAGCTGGATATGTCCTGAATGTTTCTGTGCTCTGTTCTTCTGTTGTGTCCACCCCCCCCCCCCTTCTCTCTCTTCAGGAACGAATAATTACAGTCACAGCATGTGATTTAACAGCGCAGAGATCAAATTCCACCGTGTTATAATCACTCGCAGTTCGGCTATTGCAGCAGCAAAAAGAAAAGGTGAAGTTAATGGGTGGGGGGCAGCAGAAAAATTTGCTTTTGCTAGGTTACAGAGCAAGATCAGAATGGAAATTAAGGGAGCTCAGAACGATTTAGAGAAAGCAGGCATGACGCACAGGTGGTTTGTCACTATAAGAAATATCCTGGAAGCAAAGCTGGCTGAACATAATCATTTTGTGTTTTTGTGATAAGCTTTTCTCTATTTTTGGAAAATCTTTTCCGTGAGAGCAATTCTGAACACAGTAGAGTGTATAAAGCTGAAGGAATGTGTGAGATCTGAGCATGACTTTGCACTGCATGGTTTGAGTATGAGCCAAAACAGATGGAACAGACCCAATAAAGGTTTAGCCCAACACTGTCCCCATTCACCACATACACACACGCACGCACACACACAACTTGCAAGTAGTGAGTTCACTATAGCTCCAGCGGCCTTGTTGCCTAGTGCCTAAGAAAGGTCATGGAACTGTAACCAAGCTGTATCAAAAGGTCACACTTTACTCCCGACTAAGCCACAGGAGACCTATACCCATGGAAATAATTTGATTTAACACGTTCAACAGCCAGTAGCAAAAGAGAACAATATATGACCTTTAAATACAAATACCGTATTCCCCCACATATAACCCGCAGACGCAGACAATCTGCGCCCCCATATAGCCCGCGGGTTTCGTAAAAACATATGTTGGCATAACCCGCACCTTTATATAACCCGCACCCATAGATTTATGAACTTTTTTGTGCAAGTTCACATTTCGAATGTTGCTTGCATGATGTCAATTATCCATAACTGTTCAGACTCGGTACACAGTGCTTGTGCGCGAAATTCAAGCAATAAGAAAACAAACACAAGTCATAATCAAAACAAAAAGAAAAAGCAGTCTGTCCCACTGTGCAGCAGCACGTCCCTTAAGAAGCAAATTCTACAGGTGTTGATTATTAGATGAGATGAGAAGAGCACGCCCTCATGGCAGAACAGCCAATTACATCTTCTTGCATGATTGACAGGTCAGACAGCCTGTCAGCGCCAGCTGTCAGAGTGATAGTACAAGGGCCAGAGACAACAACCCTCGCAAGAAAGAAAATACAGCAAAAAACCCTTACGTCCTTAGGGACATAACAAACATATTGAAATATTATTACATGTAAAAAATTTGTGATATGGCCCACACCCGCACCCCCCATGCGGGGTTTGTAAAATCTGGTATAACCCGCAGGTTATATGCGGGAAAATACGGTACTTTTATTAACAAAACAACCATAAATTATAATAATAACCATAAATTATAATTGTCTATTATAAATAATAGACAATGTAACGTTAATTTAAATGTTAAAAATCCCATTTTGGAGATCTGGACACTATGGCAAAATATTAAAATCATAACACAGCACTTAAAATAGTACAGGTTACACCAGACCTGTGGGAAGAGAAATAAACAGAGTCCTTGCACCATAAGCCACAATCTTAAGGTCACACAACAAGGGATAAACACGGCGTTCTCAACATCGAAACTAACCAATTTACTTACATCCCTCAATATGGTGCTTCAGGGTCACTTCAGAGGTGGCAAACAAGCAGTGTAAACAGGTGAGTAACTGGGGATGGATGGATTGAATGCTGTGATGCTTGCAGAGAATGACAGCTCTTATCTGATTATAGATAAGAATGGCTGAAGACCAGATGACTGGAAGGCTTGGGAGGATAACTGAAGAGGATCACTTAGGTAAATATCTTTGAGTTAAATATTTACGTGTGTTTTATATTATATAAGTGTTTCTGGTAGTGAACGACGAGACCAGACATTGGCGAACTGGTGTGGGGCTGCTTATGTAGTGCACGGGTGCTGCTGATCAGAATCTGGTGATTGGGAACGAGTGGGTGGAGTGTAAAGATCTGGTGCTGAGGGTGGGGCTGACTCTGTGACACTACACTACCTCGGGCTGTTGAAAGGGCAAAACAAATGTATATGCCCCACTCTACACGCTATTGTTATTTATTCACATGGCCAAAGAACCAATTTGGAACACATTTACATTTACATTTATTCATTTAGTAGACGCTTTTATTCTAAGCGACTTACAGTTTGAGGAATACAGAAAGCGATTCATCCTGAAGATGCAAAAGTATATAAGAGTGCTTACAAAAAAAAAGAGTTTCAAACATCACAAATACTAGTAATACAGCCTGTAGAAGGAAGGAATTTTTTTTGTATGTTGATGTGGTGTGTGCGTGTGTGTCATGTTAGGTGTTCACAAATTTATTTTTTCAGATGTCTTTTGAATATTTCCAAGGATTCTGCATTCTGGATGAACGCAGGGACATCATTCCACCAGCAAAGAATGGTGAATGAAAATGTTCTTGAGAGTGATTTTTTGCCTCTTAGTGAAGGTACCACGTTCATCGATCGAAGGTTTCTGGTAGGTGTGTAGATTTGTAGTAGGGTCTGGAAGTATGAGGGTGCTGAGCCTGTGTTAGTTCTGTAAGCAAGTGTCAGTGCTTTGTATGTGATGCGAGCTGCAAGTGGGAGCCAGTGCAGAGAGGTGAAGAGTGGAGTGACGTGGGCCCTTTTGGGTTCGTTGAAGACCAGACAAATTTGATTGCACTAGAACAGGCGTGGGCAAACTACGGCCCGCGGGCCATGTGCGGCCCGTTGGGCTTTTTAATCCGGCCCGCCGAACTTGTAGAAGTTATATTATTAATTTAAATTTTATTATAATTAAACCTCCTTAATTTGACTTTTCCCTGTAATGTCAGTGTTTCCCCAACAGATGGCGCACTCCAAAGACATTGAGCTTTGTTTGAGTGTGATGTTTTGCATTTTGAGCTCTTCAGTAAAAACGAGCGGACCGAAGAAAAGTAGACAGTTAGTATGTTTTTTGCTGACGTCCGATTAAGGGCTGTATATCTGATATGCCAAGAAACTCTATCGGTTTTTAAAGAATACAACATCAGCCGTCATTTTGCAGCAAATGTACAGACTCAGTACAGAAGATGCTGACGTTATTTGGCTCAACCTATGTATGTGAACAGACATTCAGCGTCATGAACATCTTCAAAGCCCATTGCAGAGCCGAGTTAACTAGCCAACACCTATTTCTCACAGTGTGCAAATTTTGGTAGCCTTCAGCGACTAATTTCATTGGTTTAACTGCACCTATCAGGAGTGAGTACACCTGGCGGCGTCACCATTGGTTGAGCTGTGTGCCTCTTCTCTGTGATTGGTGTATGATTCCCCGTGTTTTCAGCTGATCTGCATCTCTCTTACGGGGATTGAACACCGCTATCAAATGGGAACTCCGGTTACCATCGTAACCTATGTTACCTTTAAGTAGTAATCAGATTCAGGACATGAAAATAACCGTCGTGTTCGCGCTTGTCTAGCTGGGCAGAGTTCAGTCATGATTTTGAATTTATTTAAATGGCTGCACTTATGTTATATAAACTGTTGCACGGTTATCCCGTATGGTTTCAGAAGTTATGTGAAAGGATGGAGTTCGGATCTGTCCTGAGAATCGCCACAACAAAACTAACTCCAGACTTTGATGCACTTGCAAATAAAGGAGATCAACAACACTGTTCTCACTGAAACTGAATGGGAATTTACCTACTGTGTTATTAAATTAATACATTTGGAAAACAATTTATCAATGAACCCTGATGTTTTGGTCCATGTTAAAGGCCAAATCTTTTCATGTAATGGTTTTTTACATTTCATTTATATTAGTTCACACAAACACACTATCCTTCTATTCTGGCCCGGCCCCTTTGTCAAATTTTAGAAACCAATGTGGCCCGCAGGACAAAACGTTTGCCCACCCCTGCTCTAGAAGGAAGTCCAGCCAGAAGAGCGTTGCAATAATCCAATCTGGAAATGACCATGGTCTGTACCAGAAGTTGTGTTGCTTGCTCCGTTAAGGGCCAGTCACACAGCCGATCACGCACGAATCTCTCACAAATCACGCACAGATTGGGTTTGTGCGTGTTTGTGCGTCGAGATATTGACCAAAGTATTCCACGAACATTTGACGCACGCCTGACGCATGAATCACTGACGGAGCGCGTCCAAACACGCACGCTTCGCAAACGTTCCACGAACAAGCACTTTCAGAATCCACATTGTCAGTGGAATGAACGTGATACGTGCGCGGTTCATTCGCGGTTCATGAGTGATATGAAGGTGGGGCGTCAGTGGACGTGCGCAGTTTCGAACCAGTTCCGACGCATAAGCACTGACGGCCGACGCGTGTCCCGCGCATAGTCACACATACTCGACGCATAAACTACGCACGCCGACTCATGAATAACGCACACCGTTATTTTGAAAAATTTTGAACCGTTCAAAACTCAAAATCACGCACAAACCGCCTTCGACGCATATCCACTTACAATCACTGATGGTCCACGTTCGTTCCACCGACGAAATACGCATACGACGCATGCTCCGCGCAGAAACAAAAATCTATGCGTAATTCCTGCGTCATTCATGTGTTTTCACTCTGTGACTGGCCCTTTAGGAACGGCCTGATCCTCCTGATCATTGAGGAACCGATCTGGACGGTGAAGTCGGGTTGTAGAGTCAGATATGCAGGAAAGACGAGAAGCTCTGCCTTTGCCAAGTTGAGCTGCAGATGATGCTCTTTCATCCATGTCGAGATGTCAGCTAGGCAGCTTGTGATTCGCGCATCCACCGTGGGATCATCTGGTTGAAATGATAGGTAGAGCTGTGTGTCATCAGCGTAGCAGTGACAGGAGAATCCGTGTGCCTGTATGATGGGACCCAGTGATGTGGTGTACATGGTGGAACACTCTATACCTATGGGCTACAACACAAAGTGCACATGAGACTCTTTTGACCTTAGCATGTTGCTAAGTTAACAGAATGTCACAAGCATAAAAACATAAAGCATACCGAAATATTAGGCATAACGAATTTTTTATATTTACCAATTTCTCTCTTCTCTTCAGCCATCTTAGAATTACATTTACCAAAACTGTGCATTCTAGGATTGCATTTTCACAAACATTGAATGTGATGTTGCCTCTTGCTTCCTGAAATGTTCAATCTTAGAACATGTCCTGGTTTTCCCCAATGAAGTGACTGGTGTGGATGGTATCTGTAAATGTATGAGTGTGTGTGTTTAAGCATTATTTGGCAGTCTTGTTGTGCTAGAACAGTGTAAATAACACTCCCACACCAGTCACTTTTATACCCTAACTCTCTCTCCGTGATGACAGAACCGACAGTCTCTATCACTTACAGGCTAGCAGCCAGCCAATCATTACAGGAATGTGAAGGGAGGAAGGAAAGGGATGGTTTTGGGGTTGCACATTAGCAATGGGACACTGGAGTCTGCAAATGCACTTGAGAATAAGTGTGCCAATGCAGTCTCCAGGATGCTTGAATGGTGAGAAAAAAATCCACCTCAGCAAGATATGCTATTTTTTCAAGATATGCTATTTTATCACTTATTGTATCACTAAAGTATTGTAGTAATGTAATGTTTTTATTTTATTTTATTTTTTTATGGAATTATTATTATTATTATTATTTTCAGTGTAATTTGTATTTTCCATAACAAAAGAGAGACTATTTTGAATTTAAATTCCTTAAAATAATTTTTCAACAACAATTTGTCACTTTATTCTCATAATAATAACAACAACTTTCATTACCAGGCTTAATAGGACCTTAGACATAACATACGAATGAGTCTCCCAAATAGCCTATCACAGTTTTTGGCTAGATACAAGCAAATGGCCCTTTGTACATTTCTGGGCTTCTCAGAAGCAGAAGTTGTCATAGTTGCTTACATTTCTGTACACTCTAAAAATAATTCATAAAAATAGGGCACAGTGTTCTGTATTAATTCATTTTTTACCTTTATATTGAAGTTTGAACTTCTGTGTTTTAGGGTTAACGGAAATGTTTGTAAAATTGCTGGATAATGTCTGGGTAATAAGCTGCCAGTACTTTTTATGTAAGTTTATGGATTTATTTTTTACAGTGTAGCAGTGTGTTAGCAGAAGAGGAAGACGGTTTGTTTATTCAAAACAAACAAAAGTAAATCCACAATGACTACAGTCTAATAGAGTGTCCAACAGTAGCAGTCATGACACAAACATTAACCGACAAGCATGTTGTAGTGAAGTGGGTAGAAATAGGGTGAACCTGATGAGGGTGAGTGATCACAGGTGTGGATGGCGGGGAATGGCGTGCTGGTGATGACCAGGAAGGTATTGTAGTGCTGAAGGTGACAGATGCCGTAAGGCGGGTCCTCGCACCATGGTGAGAAGGGAATGAGACAGATGAGGAAATGGTGAAGAGATAGATTATGGGGATGGCACATGGATAATGCATGCTGGCAGATGGATGTAGTTGGACGTTCTGGAAGAGGAACGGAAACCAGGAGGAGGAGAAGGGATGGTGGGATAACGAGATCCCAGAGATGGTGGTGTACTTCCATAGACCCAGAGCGTAGCAGGGATGACAGCCCACGGAGGAGTCAATGTTGACGTGGCCAATTACGTCCTGGTGACGACCGATGGAGGCGGAGCCGATGGATCCCAGGGAGCAGACAGAGAAATGATCGCTCGAGGTGGACCCAGAAGTATTCGAGGGCTGAGGTGTAGCTGGAGTATTCAAGGGTTAAGGAGGAGCCTACTGCAGCCATAGGGGTGGAGGGAAGGAGCGCTACTAACAACCCCCAAGTCCCCGGCAGAGGTGGAGCAACGACTGACCAAGGGGGATCAAGTGGGACGAGGAAACCCTATGTAACTGAGGGTGGGAAGAGCCAGTGCGGAGTTGGTAGTTTGATGGGCCGAGGTGGAGTGAAGGGATCTAAAGCTGGAGGCAGAGCCACAGGATATTCTCGCTCAGGCGAGGCTGGAGGTGGCACAACCTGTGGCTTCATGCCCCAGTAGGGCGTTCCCGGTGATGGTGCAGGGCTGCAGGGATCCAGCAGAGGCAGAACTGGAGGACTGACTGAGCTTTCCAGTGGTGATGGTGGTGGACTTGATGATGGCGATTCCAGTTCATGCGGTTATGGTCACTAGAGGGTGCTCAAGAGAGGACTTAGCTTCCTCCAAGGTGGTGTGTGCGGCCCACACGCACAACAGTGCCGTGTCAAAAACAGCTGATACCCACCCCTCTGATGGTCGCTCGGTTTTAGCGCTCGCAGGGACAGGTTGAGGTATTGGGAGCACAGGAGTCTTTGTGCTGTCTGTAAACAGCGATGGTTGTGAAGGGTTTGCTGGTATGGGGTGGGATAGGTTGGCAGTCAGTGCCTCAATGTCCGTAGTTGTCAGCCAGTCCTCATTGCCTATATCCACCAGGATTTCCACCGTCGCTCCTGTTGCAGGCTTACACCCCTGGTTAGACTCACTCTTGGGCTCCTCTTCCGGGGCAAGGCTCCCTGTCTGCGGTCGAAGTTTCTGCGGTCGAAGATGATGGGCTGGGCTCTGGATCTGGCTGCTTTTACTTGATCGGGGCATGAAGCTCTCCAGACAACAGATGATGGCCTCCCTCCAGTCCAGTCTTGAGATGTCTGGGAGCTCCATGAGATGTATTTAGTTCACCCCAATCCGGTATAACGACTTGATGATCTCGCTGTCCAAGGGGTAGTTGAAAACAAGATGACAGAAGCATTCGGGGAAAGTGAACAGATCACAGTTATCCTGTGCCACCGCTGTGATCTGTCTTGCCAGTTCGAAACTCATTATTTCTTTTTGGTCAGTCAGTCTGTTAGCAGAGGAGGAAAACGACGAAGAAGGTTCAATAAAACAAACAGGTCTATTCAAAACAAACAAAAGTAAATCCACAATGACGACAGTCATTGTGGATTTAGCAGTCATGACACAAACATTAACCAGCAAAGATGTCGTAGTGAAGCGGGTAGAAATAGGGTGAAGCTGATGAAGATGTGGATGACGAGTAATGGCATGCAGGTGATGACCAGGGAGGATCATAAGAGTTGTAGTGCTGAAGGTGACAGGTGAAGTGTCACACAGTGAATTAGCAACTACATTGAATATATTTTTTGTGTTTCCATTTGCTCAAATAGCAAAAGAAAAAATGCACAATAGTGCTTTCACAACTTTCAAAAAAAGTGACAAATAGAGAGAGACTATCAATATGGTTATATGTCCTATCAAATGGCTTAGAAAAGGTTTAAACCACCCTTCACAATCTAACCTGATTTGGCCAATCCATCGACAAAGTTGCATGAGACTTTTTTCTGATTGCATTAACAGTCTGATAACAATCAGATTAACTTGGGGTGACATGCTAGCATGACAATAAGACATACTGTATCTTTAAATAAAGTTCAGTGTAGTTCACCTATCTCGATTTATGGTTAACTCGCCAATACTATTATGTCAAAGTTTTTGAAGTGGAACCGCCAAACTCCCTATTTGTCTTAGTATTTTCGATTCTTTAATGTTGATTCGTCAATGTCGCCGAAATCTAATATCTCGAGCACGTAACAGGAACAAAGTCGCCACTTCACATGGTTATTTCATGACTAATTTCCATACCTAGTTCACTGCACATGCGCTGAGTTTGCCTTGCACGTGGATCGTGGTCCGCTCACTCCATGACGGATCACTCCCTGTTGTTGATCTCGTCTGAGGGATAACACGCTGTAGCATCCCACAATTTTTTTGTGATTTTGTGAGCTATCTTTGTATTTGCATTGTTGAAGAATATAATTAAAGGTTTGTATCAAGAATCGAAGGTGGTTTTTATTGTGGCGGTTTTACATATGCCTTTTGTTGTTAGCAATCAATGTACAATGTAATTTTTTTTAGATGAATGCTGATTGCTTCAAACAAATCGCGGCAACACTGTTGTGTAAAAAGACACCAAAAACTTGAGCATGTACATTCTCATTTAATAACCCACATCATGTATCAATACATTTTCATTTTTCTTTCTTGCGAGGGTTGTTGTCTTTGGCGCTCTGACAGCTGACAGCTGGCTGCGCTTCCTCTATCACTCTGACAGCTGCGCTGATAGGCTGTGTGACCTGTCAGTCATGCAAGAAGACGTGATTGGCTGTGCTGCCATGAGGGCGGGATCTTCTCATCTCATCCGACGCTTATTAAAGGGACGAGCAGCTGCTGCGCAACGCAGCGAGAGAGACTGCCTTGTCTGTTTCTTCTGATTCTGACTTGTTTTTTTATTTTGTGAATTTCGCGCACAAGCACTGTGTACCGAACCTGAACAGTTATGGATAGTCATGCGAGCAACATTTGAAATACGAAATGTGATCTTACACAAAAAAGTTCATCAATCTATTGATGCGGGTTATGCCAACGATTTTTTACACAAAACCCAAAACCCGCTGGCTATATGAGGGTGTGGATGATCTGCGTATGCGGGTTATATGTGGGAAAATATAAGTTAATATATGTAATATATGTTATATGTGGTATCTCAATGCTTTTTTTGCAACCCATAACCAAACTCCACTGTATACATATTGAATTGTTTGAAATGCTCCTTAAGTTTTCAACAGTTTTTCTCCTTTCTACAATTCATCCAGAAGTTTAATTTCTTATTGCTTTGATTGTCTTTTCTGCAGTAGCTCTATAAATGAAAACCAGGTCGTTATGCTCTTTAACTCGCCAGCTTTTGTTTGCTTTTATTTTATTTTTCCTTCTTGGCACTCCATAAAACATATTTTTCCAAGTCACCATCCGAGCCTGGTATTTTTGTTGCTGTTTTCTTGGACGGAGAATGATTGTGTTTCACCTCAGAGGGCATTCACCCTTTCCCAGGGTTTCCCATTTATGGTTAAAGTCACACACCATGAGTTTGTATCATACCTCTCTACTGTAAAACCAAAAATCTGAGTTTACGCAATGAGAATTTGGCCATTTGTGTGCTCTAGTTTAATTAATGGTTCTTGTTTGGCATTTTCAAAATCCCTAAACCTGTGTACTAAACTTGCATTGTAACATGCACCTAAATTCTTATGCTAAGGACATGAATGATATGTAAAATCATGCAGTTTGCTTAGAGTTATGCTATTACTTTTAATTGTTATCAGACTGTGGATGATAAAATGCCAAATAAATCCATACATTTGTAATAAAGGAGACACATTTAAACCTCATTTGAAACTCAATGAAATGTATTACAATACAACTGTATAAAGTCTGTTAAAGTTTGGAAATCTGTGTAATGCAAAATGTTGCCAACTTTTCTCAGAGAGCAGCTGCTTTTCAGGAACAATGTCTTTCAATAAATCTATAGCAGGGATGCTGTGGGTTAGTGTGTAAAGAGGGTTTCTTGGGAAACATCTGGAGCTAAATTCCATGACACACTCAAATGAGGTTTTGGTCATTTCAGAGTCAGCGGGGAGCACATCCCTCAACCTTTTATCTTAAGAGAGAAAGAGAAGAAGGGAGAGAACAGTACCGATGGGGGTAAAATCAAAGGGTACAGGATGAAAAAAAACAAAGGCAGAAGGGAGGAGGATGGGATCTGGTAGAGGACATTTTGCGGTAATGTTGGGTCTAAAACAGATTAAATGGCAAGCATGTGAATTCAAAAGCTTTTATGAGGTGCTAAATCAAGCTAATGTGCAATTTAAAATGCAACACTTGAACATATTGCATTTTCAGCCACACAGGACACTATGTTTTTTTTATTATTAAGAAATGTAACTTCAATTCAGCAATGATGATTTAAATTGATCAAAAGTCACAGTAAGACATTTATAGTGTTACAAAAAATGTACAGTTTCCCTCAAAATATTAAGCAGCACAACTGTTTAATATTGATGATAATCATGAATTATTCTTGAGCAGCATATTAAAATGATTTTTCAAAGATCATGTGACTGAAGACTAGATGATGAATAAAGAATAAATTACATTTCAAAATATATTCAAACTGAAAAAAGTTATTTAAAATTGCAATAATATACAGAGCCCCTAAAGTTACATTGTCAAGAAAAATGGGTTGAAAAATTATGTCTTTTTATGTCTAATAATTATTTTGCTTTCTCTCTCAGACGATATGAGTTTGTTGCAAAAATTTTGCAAGGGAATGCAAAGAGGTTTGTGACTGTCAACACTGTTAGTGCTGTTGCTTGAGTTGACTTTTGACAGAAATTTCAGTTTTAAAAGCGAATTGAAACAACCTAACACTGTGTCCCAGACGAGAGGCAAGCTGTCCGTTCCTCAACCCAATGCAACAAAATCAATCAAAATTCACAGCCAATCAGAAGAGAGTTTCTCTCTGCACGCTTGTACGTGATCAAATTCTTAAGTATTTGAGTTAACATTAGTAAAAATACATACATGTGACTGAAAGAATCTCTTTTTTTAATCATAGAATACACTTGTTTGCTCACCTTGAGTTGAAAAAACATGTATGTCTCCTTTAAATTACTTTTAAGATCTCAGATGAATTAGCTCATCCATTGTTGCTTTTGGTAGGTTAAATCTATAAATTTCTGTAGCTCAATCAGTAGAGCACTGGTTTTTACAACGCCAAGGTCATGGGTTTGATCCCAGGGAAAGCAAGAACTTAATCAATGTGTTCCTTGAATGCAATTTAAGTTGCTTTGGATAAAAAGCATCTGCCAAATGTGTAAATGTCTTGTATGTTGTTTAATGCCATAGAATAGAAACTGTGAATCAGCTGGTAAATAGGCTTCAAAAAATATGGAAACATTTTTTTTTTTGGTTTGGACACGGTTCAGAATTTGTTAAGTCTGTGCAATACAATTGCATTATTTTAGTATAGTGGATTTTTTTCCACATTTTGTTTATATATATATATATATATATATATATATATATATATATATTATGATTAATGCCCAAATTAATCATGCCATACCCTTGGTTTTTGTGAAACGCTGCCACTGGTCACTGTCGACTTCAACAAACAAAGTTTTTGGACTATTAAAACTTCAAATTAGATTTTACTCATAAACTATTTGATGAAAAACATAATTTTGAAAAGCACACTTTCTCTGTAGAGATAAATTATCAGTTTTCTATCAAAACGAACCCTACATACCAGACCCCAAAGCTCAGTTTTTGCTATTAATGGAGAACTGACTGTACTGTACATTCTCTTTTTTTTTTACACCTAAGCCATACCCAGGGGCGATTCTAGGATTTTGATTTTAGGGGGGCTCAGCCCCCAATAAGGGTATGATTAAAAAAATATTGATTAAAAAAATATTATTTGACTATTAGGGTAGGGTGGTATGCTACTAACCTTACTGCAATCCACTATTCCATGATTACATTATGTAAACTGCAATGCATTTATGACAAAGAACTGCACCGATGCAGGTGTAATATCATAGCATTAGCAATCTATCAATAAATGCACGCACACACGACACACACCTTGATGTTCACTCTGCTCGGCGCCCTTGCAGATTGAAAAATGCGCTAAAACCAAGCAGACTCAGAAGGAGCTGAAACATGCCGCCATTTCAAATGAGTTTTTTTTTAAAGGGGACTGAAGCGATCAAAGCCTAAAAAGGGCCTAGTGACGCCCCTGGCCATACCTATTCCAGTTCGCGGAAAAGTGAATTCAAATTTCATGGCAGTCATGACATTAAGATATGCAAAGACTGAAAGACCATAGTTTCTGTTTCTTGCTATTGTCGCTTGGTAAATTGGAATGAAATAAAAAATATAAAACGTAATATTTAATAATATTTCTGGTTTAATAATTGATTCATTTTGTATCATAAACACTGTTATTGATCTGAACAGAATCAACATGAAATTGACTTGAGCTGAATAAATAACACCTTCTGGCCTTCTGTAGAGTTGCTTTACTGAGAACTTGAATGAGATGTTGCTTACATCATTTACTTACATCCTGTTTATTGATGTGAAGCTGCTTTGAAACAATCTGTATTGTATAAAGCGCCTTAGAAATAAAGGTAACTTGACTGGTTTGTTAGTAGAAAATTCCACAGATTATCCTCAGACCAATATTGGTAGTTTACTCAGAGCACTATTTAACATTTTACCATTTCTTAAATCTATTCTGAAGATTCTCAATCCCTCAGAATTCTCACAAAATTTAAATGATTGAAATACAAATGAAATGACATGAAATATAAAGATTTAGATGCTTCAAAAAGCACCAAAGATATATATTTAGCTCTAAATACACCATGCAACTAAATATGGGCTATTAAAAGGCCATTTATAGCAACACCAATGACCTTGTCAACATTCACCTTGTAGGCACCCTACCTTTTACACTTCAAAATCTTGGAACTAGAGTGTTTCAGCTTGTGCTGCATGTGTGTATGACAAAATTGGCTTGGACATTTTTATTTTATTAGTACTGGATCTAATCTAGTTGCTAAATTCTTACTAATTATGTGCAACCATCGACTGCTATTCGTGAAATAAAAAAAATGTTGCCACAATAAAAGCAGTTAAATGCAAACACACAGAGAAATCGCTGTGGAAAGCTGGATCTAAATATCAAGTGGAGGACGACTCATCTGGGGCCGATAAAAACTTGATTACTTTTTATTAGAATTTCTTTTTTTATTAAAGTACATTCCACTAGAAGAACTTCTTACACATGATTTATTCGATCATTCAGTTCACAAGAAGGGCGGAGGAAGATCTGTATCTGAGATTCATCAAAATGTGGAAATATGTGACTATAAAGTACCCTGTATGTTAGTAACGCATTCGTACTAAATCAAGTACATCAGCACCAAAAGCCCTTAGAAAAGATTTTCTATCATGTTAGATGCTAATTCAGTGTTTTAGATGGTAATTCAGAGTTTGTTATCTGAGGTGAGGGGGATGTAGTCACACAGCAAGCGGTCAGGGTTGTACAGTTCAATGGTCTGCATCTTGTACCCTCACTGACCTTTTTTATGTTCTCTTTTTCAGCATGCAAATATTTCACACTCTTGGCTAAACCTGAATTTGTTAACTCTAAGCAAATACTAAACATGATTAATGGATATGAACACAAGCAGACATGCACACAAGTTTGGACTTCAAATATTGCAAATCTTAGAATTAAATTGAGAGTTCACCTAAAACAGAAAACTTGTCATTATTTAATCAATGCTATGTCTTTCCAAACTCCTTCCATGGAACACAAAATAATCCCTGATAGCACATGTGCATCTCAGAGATGTCTATTTGATGCACGTTTACATCTGGAAGACATATCTTTTATGTGATAAGTGTTTGCTCATCTGCTATATGTCTCTAGGACGTTTCCTGTCAGACATTATGAAAATGTTATTAGAAAACACACTTTCATTCAGCAAGGATGGATTAAACTGATCAACAGGAACAGTAAAAAACGTTTTCTATTTCAATTAAATTCCAATTTCAATTAACTTTCTTTGAATTCATCCTGAGAGAAAAACCTGTTTCATGCTTGCCGCAAAAATATTAAGCAGCACAACTTTTTTTTAACATTGATAATAAGAAGAAATGTTTCTTGAGCAGCAAATCACCATATTATAATGATTTCTGAAGCATCAAGAGACACTGAAGACTGGAGTATTTTCAGTCATTTTCAGTATGTCAGCAAGGACATTTGGACTGCTTTTTTGTTTTACGGAATAAAGAAAGATACGAGGGTAAATAAATAACAACAGAACTGCATTTTTGGGTGAACTATGCCTTTAAGACTATTCAATCAGAATTGATAATATTCACAGCATAATCCAGTGACTTTTTCAGCAAAAGTAAAAAGAGAAAAGCATAGGTGAGAAGTCCCATGTTGTATTACTACATGGTCACTAAATAAACAGTTTCACAGGACTGCGCAGCTGTGATGTGCTTGACTCCAATGCTAGACCATCACCGCTCAAGATCAACTTCCTGTTGAAATGGTTACATCCTTGCAAAAAGCCAGTACCTAAGAAGTGCATATGAAAGCCATTGAGTTAATAGCACGTATGTGCGTCCGTGTGTCTATTAAAAATGGCAGGGTGTGTGTATCTGAGGGCAAGTATCTGCGTATGAGTGGAAGAGACAGGCTGTGGTGTGTGTAGAGTTAAGGAGTGTGGGTGTGCACGTCTGGGTCTGGTTTGGGCTTTTCTGAAGCGATTTGTAATGATATGCTGCTCTGTCTGTACAACGTGTATTTGTGCCCCAGTGAGACATACAGAACATACTCTCATTAAGTTAAAAGGACAGCGTCCAACCACAACGACTTTAGGGCAAACGCACACACATATGCCAGTCCGCTGGCCAGCACAAATTCAAATGGGATTGCCGGCACAGACACACAAACACACTTATTGCCAGTGCCATAAAAAGCAGAGAATTTGGACAAATAACATTTCCAACATCATATTAGGGTTACTTGAAAGAGACTGGATAGAACTCCAGTCCTAAAGAAAATCAGCATGTTGAGTTTCAGAAAGCTACCTTTTTAATTTTCATCATTGAGATTCAAATCAATTATATTACGTTCCAGTCAACATTTGAAGGATTCCGATTCCACTCTACCATTAATAAAATGTATATTACAGATTAATTACATTTAGTTCAATAATGAATGTGTATTTAGCTTCTCAAATGCTGTTGGAATTGACTTTTCTAGGTTTTATTTATACAATTATTGATTAGATTGCTAATGTGTCTGTGCTTGTAATTGCATGTGCGATATTCACACGTCATATGGTGTGACATAGGTCCTGCAGTTGATGGTATCAGGAGATCGAATCAGCCAATCAAAGGGACTTGAGTGAAACGGATGCAATTTGTCATTCAACCCACTGTGGCGAAAGTAATGGTGACATTCCTCCCCAATAGTCATGACGCTACAGGGGTTAAACAATTGTGTGTTCATACACACACACACGTACACCCACACACCTCCTAGACGCTGTTATTTACAGAGGCTCTTTCCTTTAACATAATGACATTAACCTGCCTTTTTCTGCAACCTATTGTATATACCTATTGTAATCTTTTTATTCCAAAATGTTGTTTTTTTTCGCAATTTGAGTCTCATAGTCTGAGCCTATCTCATATCTTAAAACAAATATGCAGCCTTAGCCGAAAGTTTTGAGAATGACACAAATATTAATTTTCACAAAGTCTGCTGTGATCTACAGAAGTTTGATCAGAAGCCTTTCATAAATGTCAATAGCTTTTATTGACAATAAAATGTATGCTAAGATTCAGTATTTGCATTGTTGACCCTTCTTTTTCCAGACCTCTGCAGTTCGGACTTGTATGCTGTCAATTAACTTCTAGGCCAAATCCTGCTGATGTCAGCCCATTCTTGCATTATCAGTGCTTGGAGTTTGTCAGAATTTGTGGGTTTTTGTTTGTCCACCTGCCTCTTGAGGATTAACTACAAGTTCTTAATGAGATTAAGCTCTGGGGGGTTTCCTGGAGAGAAGTCATTTCTTTGCTGCCCTTTTTGACACCAGGCCATCTTCCAAAAGCCTTCACCTCATTGTGCGTGCAGATGCACTCACACCTGCCTGGTGGTGCCCCGATCCCACAGCTGAATAAACTATAATAGACAGTCCTGACGCTTGCTGGACTTTCTTGGATGCCCTGAAGCCTGCTTCTCAACAATGGAACCTCTCTCCTTGAAGGTCTTGATGCAGATAACTTCTTGAGCAGAAATAACCTTTCCCGTGAAAACCTTTTTGTGCAAAGCAACATAATTGCACGTTTCCTTGAAGGTAACCATAGTTAACAGAGTAAGAACAATTATTTTAAACAGCTTCTAGTCTGTTATTCTAACTCAATCAGCATGCCGGAGCGATCTCCTAAACATTCTCACCTTTATTAGGAGAGAATCACTGACATGATGTCTGCTGGGCCTTTTGTGGCAAGGCTTTTTGGAGAGGGGATTCAGTTCATATTCATGGACTTTGCAATTAATTGCAATTGCAGATTTTGTAAAAATGTATATTTGTGTCATTCCCATAACATTTGACCATGGCTGCACAGTACAAACATTAAAATAAAGTAATGTGTAGATGTCCTGATAACAGCAGAGCAACAGAAACCTTCATGTAATATTAAAGTACCATTTTGTCTCAAAATATTCATTTTGGCCCTAAAAATCTTGATGACTCTTCTTGTTCACACTGATGTTTACAATAATTCTGTCCAATCAAATGTTCCATACAGCGAGACTGTACACTTCAAGGAGACTGTCCCATCGAAGTGAATAGGTCATAGTGATGCTAACTAGGAATATGCCCAAAGTGTTTATGCTAGTGAAGCACTTGTGTACATTAACATAACAGATAGAATGTGTGACATTAAAAGTGAATCGGAGTGAGTGTGCACAACTTATTAATGTGTCATGCCTTGTGCTTAATCTGCCCGCAATGCTGTTGCATTTTCCCTCCGCTGGTTGCAAACCCACATGACTGTTCATTGAGAACTAATGCACGTGTTAAGAGCATGTATGTTATGCGTGTGCATTCTTACACACCAAACAAGATCACATGCCCAAAATGTTTTTACAACACATTTGTGGAAGGAATTTTTTCCGTTAACTATTCAATGCTGACGTTGAAGTCACGTCAATGGACGACCAAACGAAAAGCTTAGATGTCAGACCAGAGATTAAATGCTCAAATGAGGATTTCTATCGCCAGCTTCATAAGAGGATTTGCTTACGTACAAACACACACATCTATAGGAGCTGAGGAAATGTCATCTAATGCCATGTGAGAGTTCTGTTTGTTTGTGCGAGGTCATGAAAGTTTGTTTTTGTACATCATTTCATAAACTGGGCAATGAAAGCTTTACTACTCACATTTGACCTTTTAACTATGGACACATTCTCCCTCTGACCTCACTCTCGTTGCCATCTCTCTGTCACACACACTCAAACCTAACCTTGACTTTTGCAAATGCTGACTCCAATAAACTGTGGATATCTGGCTACCAGACAGTAGAGCTGCCACATGCTGCAGATGGCTGTTTAAAACAGTGAAATGTCACACAGACCTATTGAGTGTCATGGGACAAACCTTTATAGCATCTTACTTTACGGTCTGTATCCAGACCCTTCTTGGCATGATTTATGATATTATGATTTATGAGATTTCAGTATAGGAAATTACTTGGGCTCAATTGAATAATGCTGAAAAACTAATAGTTTAACCTCATACAACTTTCAGGAACAACGTTACATAACTTTCAGGAGCAACGTTGTCTATGTCAAATATTACCCTAAAAAAAATTAGTAACTGAAACCACAATAACGAGACACTTCAAGAACAAACACAAACCAACCAACCGGATGAGACGGATTACATGGAACCAGGAACACAACATTGAACTAACATGGAGAGACAGAACTAAATCACCATTTAAGGACTCAGCGGGGAAGGAATTTTTTTTCTTCAAGTTCTTTGGCCTTGGAATTATGGGAAGAAAGCAGCGAGGACATGTCTGCCACCAGAGTCACCAACAACTGGACTAACGTATGAACGTTACCTCAAATTTAGAACTCTGACCTCTCTCCACCAGCAAGGGGCTGACTTGAGACAATTTGCTGTCACCTTCTGCAGAGCCGCGGAGGGTATTAACCTCAATGACGTGGCTCTGCAGAAGGTGACAGCAAACACAAAGGGTGTATATAGGCACACGAGGGAAGGTAGTGATCAGAAACAGCTGACAACACTCAAGGGAAACAAGGTAACAAGAGGGCGGTGCAGACTCTTGACAGGACACGAACACGCAGGGAATGCAGATGCGCATCGCTGCGTGTTCAGAAAGCAGACGAAGCGACGTGCAGTTGGTAACCAACCAACCAACTGCGCGCAATACAAACAACATAAAGGCACGTGGACAAGAGAGCACGCATGAAACACAGACACGAAGAGAGAGCAGTGTTAGAGTTCTGTCGACCAAAACCCTAGAAACCGAAACTGACTGACAGAACCCTGACACCTACATAATGTTTACTAATGTAACACATAACCTGTATTATAATATAGCTGTATACTACTTTGACACATTCATCTCTGACTGATAACGGAATACTTTCTGTTTGTAACATTAAAACATTTTAAATAGAAGCAAAAACGGCACGTTGTGTGCAAAACTCGTAAGCGGAAGAAGGTCAAGGAGAATAAACTCAGAACATTACTTCACGACACATTACAACTTCAACAAACGACCAAGACAAGGGAATACAGGAGGATATTTATAACAAGAGGAGATGGGAAGCAGCTGACGAAACTTAACAAGGTAATAGATTATCAAGACAGGAGTGGGAAGGACATGGGAGATACACAGAAGGGACATGTGAACAACATAACGAGACTGTGACAATTATAACATTTTGGACAGTATTTTTTAACTGATTTCCCTGATCATTTTGTTAAAAAATTTAATTAATGTTACTTATTGTATTTTATTATTTATTTTATTATTTTATTAATTACTTTTCCATTTGCACTACTGTTAATTTTACTTAAGTTTAATTAATTTGTTCAGTTCGCCACTATGCTGCATGTGTTGCAATACAAATGTGCTGTTTCATTTCTGATTTATATTTTTGTGGTAGAGCAATACTGGAATTTGATTTGGACAGTATTAATGAGTGAAGGTGATACTGTATGCTTGAACAAATAATGCAAATTTTATTTCGAAATGTTTTGTTCAACAAACATATAATAAATCCAATTATTTTCTTTAGAAGAAAGTATAGATATAAGTAGCCAACAAAATAAGTAGTAGCTGGAAGAAATCATTTCTTGTAGCCATGTCCTATAATTGTCTGTCAGTCTCTTAGGGTGCACACTGTATGTTTTATAATGGTCATTTGAAACTGTTGATGAAATCCAATTGTAGTTGGAGTCTACCAGAATCTCATCGGAGATTAAAATTTTTATCGTAATGGTCATTATTCAGCTGAAGGCGAACATGTCAAATTAGTGATTAAAGCATTCAGATTTTGGCCTAGGATCAGATCAATCTTTTAGGATTCTCAACATTTGTTTCTCTGTTTCTTTACAATTCTCAAATCGCTCCATTTATTTCTGCTCAGCCATTGGCGACATATGGTTCAGCTTCAACCTTCTTCTTTTTTTCGTCACAGACTGTAGAAACATAGAATTCATAGTTGATGTAATAATGGCAGTTTTGCAGGGTAACACCTTCAAGACTAAAACACCCTCACCACTGGCCATCACAGTATTTAGACTGGGCTGAAAAGAGAGAAAGAGATGTATAATATGCGAGAGGGAAGCTGTAATGATGGAGTGCAGAAAATGAGAAGAGAGGAGATGGAGCAATCCAGAAAGCAGAAGCACATCCTGATGGTAAGCTGAGCCCTGTGAGCAGAGATTTACTGTTGGATGTTTGGAAGTCTTCTCACATTCAGAGAATCACTGCATGAGGGCATAAGAAATGAATGACTGTTTTTGGAGTAGTAACAACTAAAGTTTTATCTTAAACAGTTTGTAAATGTGCATCATTGTCAAGGATGTTTTGGATCATGTTAATCAAAAATCAATGAAAAAATTATTTGATTAAATAAATGATTTTGTTTTGTAAGGCCATACTACAATATATAATGTGTAAACATAGCAGTGTATACTGTGCAATATTCAATCAGTAGCAAGTCGGTTTTTCATTCCAAACATAGTCAACGTATTTGTGGGGGTTTAATTCACTTGTTTCTGCATGTGTGTAGTTTTTGAAATGCAAAGTGGCTTGTTTTTTTGACACTTTCATCATAACACACACACACACACACACCATCAGAATCAGTCAGGAGGAAGTGAGGCGACAAGCATTTAGAACATTTCAGGAATCTAAATACTGTGGCAGTAATACACAGAGAAGCTCGCACACACACACACACACACACACACACACACACACACACACACACACACACACACACACACACACACACACACACACACACACAATTAGAGGCAGGGGTTCTGAGAAATGCTGCTTGAGGGCCTCCTTCCCTCATAAACACATGAATTCTGGGAAACTGTGACAGAATTTGTGCAGTGTGTTGGGGATTTGTTTTTCATGTCACACCTTTCATTCCCCTGTACAAAAGAAGTATGCTTGCAGTGTACTTCAAATCTTATAAATGTATAAAAAATGGCAGATCATAAATTATGAATGAAAGGCAACTTAAATGTACTTAAAGAGTATACGTTTACTTAAGAACACTGTGATATTGATTTAGAGCAGACTTTTGACATTATGTCTTAATATTATTTTGTCATGCTTTAAAGGAGTACACTTATTTTGATTGTGTTGACTTGACTAACATACACAAGTAAAGTATGTGACTTTACCTTTAAAGTTATATTCTAAATGTACTAAATTGCAAGTTCATCATTATAAATGTTTAAAAATGCATGACATACAAGTTTCAATAGAAATTACATTGAAGAATATGTTTTTGTTTACGATAATGTAAATTATGTAAATAAATACTTTTTACATATAAAGATGTACTTAAGTGGGTCTATAAAAATTTTTTTTTTTATTAACTTACTGAATTTCATGCAAATTTTAACCATATTAGTGTGCTCATACTCACTCCCTGCTCAGTGATTAGAGCTGGACATGCAGCACTTTCCATCTGCAAATCACATGGGCAAAAGCCTTTCTTTCTTTGTGTTTGGGTGCACTAGCATGACTTAACATGACTTGTGCATTTGTTTTGCAAAGCATTTGCAGCATAGCTCAAGCAATGAGTAAGCAGAAAGTAAAATACTGTAAAATATCGGTAGGTAAATAGTGATTATTACCACAATGAAGACATGGTGAATGTGTGAAGCTTCTGATTTGTCAATGATGCTCATCTTTCGCCTCCACCCCTTTCCCCCCATGCTCACTTATGTCTTTTCCTCACCCCCTTGGCAAATCATGAGACATCAGCTGATTTGGTGGAAGGGATTTGGTGTTCCATGAAGTCTATTTAAAAGTGCCAATGCATTGCTTTCTGTCTTTGCCTTTCTAACTTCTGCTATCTCTCTTTTTTCTCGGCTATATTTATAATATACAATATTTGAGTTGACTCGCAAACTAGGACCTGTGTTTTTAAGTCCATTTTTATCCATCTTCAACTCTCTACTCTGCTAACTCCGAATGAAAAAGTCCAACTTACCTGCTATTTAAGTCTCAATCTGAGCTATAAAAAGACAGAAAAAGCCAAGTACCCTGGGGTGTATTCATAGACCAAATCTCTGTATAGCAGATTTTAGCAGCCCCCGCTCATGCATATCCAGATTCACACACACAGACTCGACAAACCATACAGACCAAATAATGTTTTCTATATTATTCTTCACCAGATGCTTTCCCTTACCATGTCTCCCAGCAATGCCAAGTCTAAAGTTATGATTTTGAAGAACCACAAAACATACATACCAACCGTAACTGTGGATGTTGTACAGCTTTGCAAACACTGATGCATTAAATTAGACTGATTATCTGTGATGTAATTCCTTAAATGCAAACTTTAAATTTGATATTGCTATTTTGGCCTCCTTTTAACATATTTTCTGGGTGTCTTGGAATGTCTATCTGGGTTTCTAAATATTAGAAGGCACACTTTTACACTGTGTTTCAATATGGCTTTTATTTTGACAAACCATGTGTGACTGATGATTACAAAACAGTCTAAATACCAGAGAGTGTTCCCTCTCCTCATTCCTGCAGTTTCTGAAGCTAAAAAGTAGGTTTGTGTGTGTGTGAATATCTGATACATGAACCTCCGACTTTGTACAGATCCAAAAACCATTGATGCCACCAGCACAATTACTCACATTTTCTTTTTCATAAAAGGATTTAAATCACTTGTTAGACTGGAACTATTTCCTCTTTCAGAACCAATTCCATCTATAGGAGAGCTCCTCGCCGTGAGATAGAAAAGTAGGCCAGTGTAAAAGAGGATATCTGGCATGGCCATAAAAAGACAGGCAGGAAGAGAGAGAGAGAGAGAGAGAGAGAGAGAGAGAGAGAGATTGTGCCAGGAGCATCTAATTAGAGGTAGACATAGAAAAAGTAAAAGGAAGAGAGGGAATAAATCATATAAGTCGTAATGTTTAGTTACACATATTTAATTATTGATTTATTCATTGTAAAACATATTGTTTTGATTATGGATATGCTATGGTTTTGATTAAGAATTTATGATAATATGGATAACTTTTATGTTGGCATTGTCTTGCCATATCATATGTCTATTAGAACAATGTGTGGAAAGGGAGTCGAGGTGTGACTAAGTAACTTTTGGGACACTCATCTGGAAAAAAATGGGTTTTCACATTTCAATCAATCAATCAATCAATCAAATTTATTTATATAGCGCCTTACAACAGCCAAAAGGTGTACAAGGCGCTTTCCAAAAGAACAAAAACAAACATCAAACGACAACATAAAGAAAAAAAAGTGGGTTTTCAGGTGTGCTTTGAAAACACTCAGCACCTGATGCTTCGGAGGTGCACAGGGAGTGCATTCCACAACTTTGGTCCCTGAACACTAAATGACCGGCCACCAAACTTTTTATATCTGTATATTTCAGTGATATCTGTATGTAAGTTTCCAAATTATAACATTGTTTTTATGAAATGCTCTCAATGTACTGATTAATAATGCTAAATGTAATTAAATGTGGTTTAATTAAATGGTCAGAGTTATCCATATAACAGCAAAAAAATAATAGTAGGCCTAATTTCTGAAATTAGGTTCTGTTTCAGCAAAGTATCTATTTTTCTGCTCACCATGTTTCTGCCGTTGTTAAAATAACCCTGTCATCTACAACTCTTAATGTGGCCCTCTTTAGCAGGAGAGAGAAGGAATGCAAGTGGAAATGGCTTGAATGAAATGCATTTGGCTCTAGATTAAAAAAAAAAACATTAGAGGATGTCTTGCTCCATGTCAGCTAAGTTTTCACAAACTCACAAACTTTTTGTACTCCCTGTCTCTGCTCTGCCATGGTTCCCTGATCCCACCCTGGTCTTCTGCTCCACCATGATGCCCAGGTCCACCAGTTCCACCATAATGGTCTCCAGCTCCACCACGTTTGTCCCTAGCCCTATACGCCACCATGGTTTTCTCATGCTCTGCTGGCTCCACCTTGGCCCCCGAAACTACTAGCCCCACCTTGATTCCCACCACTATGGGAGGTCTCCTATTCTGCCTTAGAGGGCATCAGCTCCACCAGCTCCAGCATCAGCTCCAGATTCGCCTGCACTTCTCTGGCTCCCTGCTCTTTCTGCTTCGCCCTGGCACCCCACTCTGTCTTGGTTCCCTGAACTACTGTCTCCATCTTGGTTTCCAAGTCCACCTCAACCCACGCCCTCCATCCTTCCCCTGGTACACTTCCACTCCACCACCCACATAGACATTTGTTTTAGGGTTTTGTTGGCTAGGGAGCGTCTGGAAGCCATCCTTTTGTTGTATTTCCTGCCTCCAGTGCCATGTTTGTAGTCCATTGTAGTTGTCCTTTTTGATTAGTCAGATTTTCCCCAAGTGCTTTTTTTTATTCCATTACCCATGGTGTATATTTAGTCCCTGTGTTTCCCTTGTTCCTTAGCCATTGATGTTTGCTGTAGATGGTGCATGTTTCATTTCTATGTGTTCCATGCTTTCCAGTTCTTGTGCTTCTTGTTTTGTTGGACTTTTTTATAAAACCCTGGCACTTGGATCTTCAGGTTCACTTGACTTTTCCTTTTTTAATTTTCCCTGATATCTGTCTCTACCTGTGTGTGTGTGTGTGTGTGTGTGTGTGTGTGTGTGTGTGTGTGTGTGTGTGTGTTTGTGTGTGTGTGTGTGGTTCCAAAATATGGTAACATCCAAAATCCTTTTCCATTTGGTGACATTTTTTTGTTCACACTAAATTATGTTTTGTTGAAAATCAAAAGAATGCAGAAAGTTTTCTGTTATGATTAGGTTTGTGTTAGAATATGCAGTCTATTGAGTATAAAATCATTATCTGTATGGAAAGTGACCATGGAAATACGTGTGTGTGTATGTATGAGAGAGAGAGAGAGAGAGAGAGAGAGAGAGAGAGAGAGAGAGAGAGAGAGAGAGATGAGGTAATGGCTAGTGAGAGCTCTTATCAGCTGGAGAGAGGGACCAGGTGCATTTTCTGAACTCTGGGCCCGGGTGCCACAAAAGCTCCTTTGTCCAAGCCTGTTCCCTGACTCTGCACTAAAGCAATGATTCAGCCCAGCTCCTTCCCCTCTCCAACCTGGTCCTTCTCTTTCTCTTTTCCTGCTCCAGAGAGACCAATTAGAGACAATGCAAGTAGGTTAGACTGCCCATTAACTGAGGGCATTGTTAAGCACAATGCCAAGAGGATTGTACGCTAACAATAAAACCCATAAGCCGGTACTAGAGTGTCACTGACATTGTTGAGCTAAACCAAGAGTGCCATTTTGTTCCTATGGAGCGTGTAAGTGTGTGTGTGTGTATTGGGGAGAGAGAGAGTATGCTCTGGGTCACAGGCTGCACAGACCAGTTTCTCGTCACTTAAATAGAATCTCTGTGTTCCACTTTTCTATCCTATCTCTTTATCCCTTTCTGTTCCTGGACATCTCCATCTCTCACCCACTGACCCCTGTGTGCACAAAGACAGAGAGTCAGTCTCTTTACTCCCCTGGTAATGATGGGAAACGGATGATGTAATGCCCCCAGCCAAGGGGTTTCGAGTGAGATGAGGTTGGTTTTTAAAAGGCAAACTCTCGTGGGCCTGTCTGGAGGTCTTGACCTCTGACCTTGGGGGTCATGGATTCTCCCGCTATTGAGGGAAATAAGTTTTGCTTGTGGATTTACAGCACAATTATCACAATCAGTGCACTCGTCCTGAGCATAAAGAATGCTGTCTTCATTTTTAAATGCCTTTATGGTTTTTCCCCTACATACCTTAACATTGTAACTAAATATATTCCAGATAACTCAGATCATCCAACTGCACCAAAAACACTTATTCTGTTAGACACCCATGGGATACAGGTAACACTCTCCAACTATCTCAAAGTAAATTTGTTTACATTTTACATTTAGTTTTTTAAATTACCTTATTTTTGCATTTTTTATTTTGCACAGTATTCTGTACCTGCAATGTCCTTTGTATTGTGTTTAAAGAAGTCGCCAAATGTGTCTCATTTTAATTGATCATATAGTAGTAAAATATAAACCTATAAATAAAAAAATATATAAAATGTATAGTAAAATATAAACCGCCAATATTTCTGCATATGACTAGTCTTTAAAATAACTGTTTTCTAATATAAAATATTTTAAGATATAATTTTTTCCAGTTATGGTAAAGCTGAATTTTCCACATCATTACTCTTCAGTGTCACATGATTCTTCAGAAATCATTTGCTGCTCAAGAAACGTTTCTTATTATTATCAATGTTGAAAACAGTTAATATTTTAGTGGAAACTTCATTTTTTCACGATTCTATGATCAATATAAAGTTCAAAACAACAGTATATATTTAAAATAGACATACAGTAATACCTCGATTTACGAGTTTAATTCGTTCCAAGAGCGAGCTCGTAAACCAAAATGCTCGTACACCAAAACAATTTCCCCCATAAGAACGCACTAAAAATCACTTGATTCGTTCCACACGACCATAAATGCCCATTTTAAATATTTTTTTTAGTTTTAACCTATTAATTACATTTAAAATTATAACCATTAAGATCTCATATAAATACTAATTAAGTATTTTTAGAGTTTAACTGTCATTATTAACTATTTACTGTAACATGCACTTTACCTCTTCACTGCTGGCATGATGGAGACGAGAGGAGAGGGGAGGGGGGACGGGGTGTTACTGCTTATATATTTCACTACATTGTAGCGTTGCTTCTTTTAATAACCAGACAGGTTCCTTCTCATTCAGAGATTTTATTAAGAACTATTGGATTGCGGTTCTGGCTTCAACCCACGCCGTACATAACAGAAGAATCAAAACTATCTCTGCTTACGAGCTCTCTCTCTAATCCCTCAGAACTCAACTCTCTCTAGCCCCGACTGAAACCCCGCCCTCTTAAAGTGAGAAGACTGTTAACTTAACACTTATTGACACATCAGCTTAACTAGTTCCTTCAACATTTGTAACGATATTACAACGTGAAGAATAGCGATCACAATTAATGCAACAACACGAGGTAAAACCGCTGTAAATCACTTATAATGATCTGTACAGAGTTATAACTGTTATAGTATGCTGTTCTCTAAAAGTGTATGGCCCTTTAAGAACGTCATTGGACTGTGAACACACGTGAGTCTCATTAGTATGCAATGTGTGGTGTTGGTAACAAGCTCCATTAATAAAGTTGCATCATATTCACAACAACTTATAAAATAATGCACTGTGGTGAATGATGCACCCATACTGAGAGACACTGAGAGAATGAACGAGTTAAGGGGTGATAAAGGGATCTTTTCGACGCAAAACTGCGCATGGGTGAGGGAATTTTTTTCTCGTACACCGAGACAATGCTCGTACACCGATACGACCCTCCATGCTCGTACACCGATTTGCTTGTATACCAAGTTGCTCGTAAACCGAGGTATTACTGTATTTTATAACCATCGAATACTACTCACAATCCCTGTTATGAGACAATTTGGTTAACAAAATAAAATAATCATGTCTTACTGCATATAGACATGTCTGCGTTCAATCGATTCAATTGTGCTTCATGAGATGATATGCATTCCCCTAGCGTTTTGACACAGTGTCTCATTCCCTCTTCAGGGAACTATGGTTACATACATAACCTGAGACGTTCCCTTTCAAGGGAACTCGCACTGGGTCAAAACACTAGGGGAATAATGTACCAAAGGTGACGAACCAGTGACGAAGGCTGACGAGTGTAACATTGCTCACTACATCGACAAGGAGCTCCCAGTACAGGTCCTAGAGACAAGGTTTCTTCCACATACCTAAGGTGGGTAGTCTGCGCCTTGTGACCTTGATAGTGTGGAAGGGGTTGCCCCTCGGGGAAAACCCTCTGGTTCTGAGCCACCAATGTAGCGGCATCATGTACAGCAACCCGAGATTACTCTGGAAGCTGCTACCTGGAAGTGCTTGACAGTGTGTGACTGGCCTAGTTTGATGCTCTTGACAGCTGAGAGGATGGCATCAATGCAGATGGGAGATCGACACTGAATCCCATACAACACCTAGGAAGGTGGTCCTCTTCTTGCATTCTGCCTCAACCCCAACTCTTTCATATGCACAATAACAACATTGTGATGTCAAACTGATAGCTGTGGCGAAAGGACAGTGAGTACATGAATGCCTTAGGAACGCAGCAGGGATAGCACTGCGTCCAAGCATTTGGTGAAAGTGCAGGGTGACAGAGCTAAGCCAAAAGGAAGTACATGATACTGGTACGCCTTCCCCACAAAGACGAACCTGAGGAACTTCCTGTGTTGGGGAAGGATGGAGATGTGAAAATAAGCGTATTTTAGGTAGATGGTGACAAACCAGTCCTTGGATCTGATCTGAGGCACAATCTGTTTTCGCATTACTGAGTGGTAGAGAAGACGCTTGTCTAAAATGGGTCGCAACTCTTGATCCTTCCTGGAAACAATGAGGTAACAGTTGTAGAAACCAGACTCACTGTCTGAGAGGGGTACATGTTCTATGGCCCCTTTCGTCAGCAAAGGGTTTAGTTTTTGTTCCATCACCAGAGTCTGTTCGGGGCCATAACGGTGAGTAGGACCTCGCAGAAAAAGGGCGGACAAGACCCGAACTTAAATACTGAATACCCTTATGATACTATGTGCAGGACCCATTGAGAGATATCTGGTAGGTGTATCCACGCAACCAGAAACTCGACTCTCGAGGCTGGCCTCTGGTATCTGACGAACAACCACTCCAGGGTCCGTGGCAGGGAGCACCTGGACTGACTGCTCTAGGACCCTCCTCAGAAGGGGCAACCCCCCCCCAGAGCAACCAGTGAGGAGCCAGTGGTGTGCAATCACACTCATTTACATTTACATTTACTCATTTAGCAGACACTTTTATTCAAAGCGACACACTCGTTCGATCAATTCAATAGTACTTCATGAGACGATATGCCAAGGCATTCCCCTAACGTTTCGACAAAACATGAGTTCCCTTGAAATGGAATTCTTTTTACACTGGCACTTTTAACTTAAAACCTTTGCATGATGTTAAAATCACTCCACTAGGTGTCAGTAAATAAAAGACAACTGCCATAACTAGCGCAATAAACTAAAATTACCAAGTGCACTTGTAATCCAAAACTATCGTTTCTCTGCTCTCTATTTATATCAAGATGTCCCAGTGGACAGTTTTGTCAGTTCACTCTCTTTAAGTCTGTGGGAATGAGTGGTTGCCCTTGGTGACAGTACTTTTGGCCTGTGATGATGCTATTATCCCAAGCAACCTTAAGGGTATTTATAAATGCACCTCATCCATCTCTCATGCACCTCCTCTCTCTCTCTCTCTCTCTCTCTCTCTCTCTCTCTGTCTCATATCTTTCTTCCTGATCTCTTAATTTTTCCCTCTCTCTCTTTCCCTCAGTCTTCTTCTATCCTCTCTTTCATTGCTTGATTAGCTGGATTCTATGCTCTTTCCAAGCCATTGGAATCTGGGTCAGAACTCACAGCTGCTCTTGATCAAGGGCTAGTATTGGACCAGCGCTGAGGTTGATATTAGATTTTCATCAGCTATAAATCAATAGTGACAAAACAATGATTATAGAGTCATTTAGCTCTAACTTTTTGCCAAGGTAATCCAGTAATGCAATAACCATTATAGACAGACCATAATGTGACATAGCATAAATCATCCTACTAGCTTATAGTTAAAAAGCAAGACAGGAACTGGTCATATGTATGCATAGCTCTACCTGGCCACAATGTGTGAGCATTGACATTATTATACACACTTATTGTAATACCATACTTACCATACTTTTTAATTATTAAGTTTAATTTCTAAGTACTACTAAAAGGTTACTGCATGTTCCCAAATAACTCAAAATGGTGGACAGAGACGATAGGTATAAATGTAGACAAAGAGATAAATATTCTTGTAATTAATTCTGTAATGAATAATTTCTACACATAGTTAAATGAATTAATCTAATTTGTGGGTGCTATGCGTTTATGGTTAGTATGTTTTAATTAGTTTAGCAACATCCTCTAACGGCAAACTCTGGTCTATTGTGTCGAGTCTCTTATGCGCTTCACTTGAGGAGCACTAACTATTTATGTTGCAGGCAGGTAACTTCCTACATTAAGTGTTTCAAAAGTGTCAATTATATATTTTTATTTCAGGTATATAAGCCTTATAAGGCTGCCTTACAAGGCAGGTGTCTATGTAGGCAGCAGAAAGTTTTGGAACAGAGCTGTACGTCATTCAACCAACACAAAAGTGTGCACACATGTAAGTGTACAAAATTGTTACAAAAGTGTAAGAACAGAAACTGACAGTCTCCAATAGTTCACTCTCTCTTCCAAAAGACACACACATACAGAGAGAGAGAGAGAGTATTGCAGAAATGCTGATATCACGAAAATTAATATTTTGACCTCCTTTTGGCTTAGAATCGAGTCTGATCACCCACATGCAGGTTCATCAAGCCTCTGTAATAATGTCTAAGTGTGTATTTCAATTCACAGACAATACATCGAGGGATCAGTCCACAAAAGTGTACAGAGCATGTGCTTTACAGCTGAAAGGGAATGTTAGAGTGATTGAGTGGCACTTCTGTTTCTGAGCTAGGAGAGGAGAAATTGCTGAGCTCATTGTCTCAAGAGAGACAGAGCACTGTGAAGGGAATATACTGAAAATGGGCACGTGGGTGTGCGGACTGTTCACTTCAAAGTAGAAGCCCCGGGGTATCTTGACACCCAAAGGCCAACATGAGGGCCAAAGCCCTGTGACACTCATCTGAAGTGCACATATTTGACTTCCTGAAGTGTTTGTAATAGCAGAAATATATTGTAAGAGGGCCTATGGAACCTAGGAGGAAGCTCCAGTCTCTTTTAGATGTGTTCAAATCATTAATGCAGTCATACACGGAAATCTGGAACTTTGTTGATTTCTTTTATTGGTCCGAACTCCTGAATATAACCGAACACCACAGTCACACTCGCTTCACCTGGGCATGCTTCTTTTTCACATTGTTCAACTGCACAATTATGTCAGCGTGCCCATTATGATACCTATCCATGACGTCACCATTACATCACCCATGAAAGGCAAACCACATTACCCAATCTACCATAATACAAAATAAATCACAAAACAAATCTCACATAATTAAAGATATAAAAATATTTAGTTAATAATTTGAATCAAAATAAAACATTCAGAGTTCAAAAAGCCTATTTAAAAAATGTATTCTTACATTTTTTGTAAGCAGCATATGAATCAAATTACATTTAAAATTATGACATTTATGAATTTCTTTAACACATATCTAACTGCACTCAAGGTGTTATCAGTTCATGTATTCCCTGTCAGTTTTAACCATTATATTATGCAACAATTAGAAGTGAATTTGTATTCCTTTACTTTTGCTTCTCTGTTTTTTACTTTTATTTTTTATCTTATATTGTACAATTTCTTTGTTCCTTAAATTAAGAAAGTCGGTTATTCATTTTGAATAATCATTTTCATTACGCAGAATGGATGGTTACAGATGTAATTTTTTTTTTTTTTTGTTGTTGTGGAGAACTTAAATCCACATGGTGATGAACAGAAATGACAAACAGCTGTGAAGATGATGATTATCGTCCATGGTGATTGATAGTAAATATCCAGTCTCCTCCACTGACCAGTTTGAAAGAAATAAACACGTAAACATGTGCAAGGTATTTTTTAATCTGACTGATAAGATAAACAATTACAGCTACTTATATTCCCATGAATCAGATTATTTCATGTCTACACTAGCCCTTTCAATCCGACTGAAAAATTCAGTTGGATGGAGCTTTATTGGATTAATTAAGGTGTTTACATGAAGGCTTTTTAATCCAATTGAGCCATCAATCCGATTACTAACAGACTGTGTGGGTGCATTTACACATAACTAGTGCACACCAGCATGGAATAGCAGTCTTTCATACAAAATCAAAACATTTTATTCTGACATTTTGAGGCATTCAAGCCACTGGACATTACATTATTCTCTTCAGATGTCCTCACTGTTGTACCAGTGCCACTGACTTTGACTTCCAGCATGTCATCGAGCATTTTCATATTTCATATGGTAACATTCACACATTTTTATGGTTTTTCTGCAGCCTGTGGCCCATCTGAGAAGAGGTCCAAGAATGTGTCTCTGTCATATTGCATGAGAAGATTGTGTAGTGCAAAAACATAAAACACTATTTCCAGGAAAATGATTTGGTTCATTTAGAAACCGCTGCAATCTACAAGCCAGACAAAAACACTTGGCAGTTTAATAGCAAAACAGCATCAGTCCAGTGTTCTGTCGCAGAGGCATAACTTGTGTGCTTGGCCACCATCTGTAATTATCACCCGCGCATGTATATCGCATGCCTCGGCTAATCAGCACCGCCTACGACTGAAAGAGCGTTCCAGCGCTGACTTAAACATGTCAAGAGTGTTTAAGAAAGATGTGTCATATATTGTACGTTGACAGTCATTAAGAAAATATTTGTTTGTGCGATAAACTGATCCCCCTCATAATGGCTGTTAAGAGCTTGGCAGTGAGACAAGACAAAATGGCACCTCGTCATCGTCTCAAGAATCTTTTCTGGAACAAGTTCCACATGAGCGAGAGCCACTATTTATTCGCTGCTAAATATTTGAGCAGAGATGTCTTTTATAGAGAGGTTGTATATTGAGATTAGGTCTTTTTTTTATCCAGTGTGTTAAATTTATTCTCTTTCTCTTTCAGTTCACCTTTTGACAGCAGGCTTTGTGTACAGACTGTGGGAAAGTTTCCTTTCCTGATGAGGTCATCCCTTCAACCCCCCACCCTACCAGATCTGTTTCACACACACACACACACACACACACACACACACACACACACACACACACACACACACACACACACACACACACACACACACACACACACACACACACACACACACACACACACACACACACACACACACACACACACACACACACAGGAAGGAGGAATACTACAAGATCTTGGCTTTTCGGCTGTTTGTGTATGCATACATATGATGGTGATGAAGGTAATGTGTGGCTCTTGTGGTACTAAAGGACAAAGAGTGTCTATGATAAGGGAAAATCTAATTTAAAACAAAAACGTGTAAGTGATTAGAAATAAACCTTTTGTGTTCATGTTTGTTTCATGTGAATTTTAAAAACCTTTAAATCCCTTTTAAGCAAAGAATCGTTCAGGTTAGTAATGGTCTGGGGAGGAATATCCTTGAAGGGTCGCACAGACCTCCACATGTTCCCTTAATGCTGTTACTTTTCAGGATGAAATCCTCAGAGCCAATGTTAGACCTGATTGACTGTTGACACATAATTTTGTTCTTAACAAATTATAGAATGTATATAAATTGATTGACTATCTCATTCATTTAGATACATGATATATATGATATACAGTAATACCTCGGTTTACGAGTGACTTGGTATACGAGCAAATCGGTGTACGAGCATGGAGGGTCGAATCGGTGTACGAGCATTGTATTGGTGTACGAGAAAAATTTTCCCTCACCCATGCGCATTTTTTGTGTGGAAAAATCCTAACACTCAGCATTGTTGTGCGCATTTTTACAGAAAATATCCTAATGACAGCCTCTCATAAGAGTCAAGCGTTCCAACCCATTTATCACCCCTTAAATCATTCATTCTCTCAGTGTCGCTTGGTTTGGGTGCATCATTCACCACAGTGATACTTTTCTAAGTGATTTACAGCGGTTGTGTTGTTAACATTAATTAATTGTGATTGCTATTGTTCACGTAGTGAAATATACACATACAGTACCTCTAGGCAGTAACTGTCACGGTTCATGAATTCATTGTCTCCTAGTTCTGCCTGTGTGAGTGTGTGAGCACTGACACACCTGATTCTCATATCATCTGCCTATTTAGTTCACTTCTCTGCACTCTTGTACTGTCGAGTCCTTCGTTTGCGGCCGCGGCTCCCGTGTGTGATACACCTCTGGATTATCACTTTGTTTGTTTTCTGCACTATTATAATAAATTCACTCATTTGCACTTGAATCCTTGCTTTCCCCGCTCCCCCCTCCTCTCTCCTCTCGTCTCCTCCACGCATAGGTGGACTTGCCATCAGGCAAGTGTAGGCAATTGCCTAGGGCCCCCGAACCTACAAGGGCCCCCAAATAAAATCGCGATTGCACACCCCCCCCCGTCAACAACCGAGCATCGCGCACTTCTACTCCCCTGTCAACCACCGAGGATCGCGTCCCCCCCCTGTCAACAACCGAGCATCGCGCATTTCCACTTCCCTGTCAACAACCGACCATCGCGTTTCCCCCCCGTCAACAACCGAGCATCGCGCACTTCCACTCCCCTGTCAACAACCAAGCATCGCGCTCCCCTTGATCGGACTTTTACTTTCATTTTTAGGGAGGGGAGGGGCCCCTTTTCAAAATTTGCCTAGGGCCCCGTATTTGCTCGGTCCGCCGTAAGTCCGCCGTAAGTGCGTAAGTACTGTAAGTGCATTACAGTAAATTGTCAAGTATTTTTTGTTTAATTGTCAATTATTAATTAGTATTTATATGAGATCTTAATGGTTATAATTTTATCTGTAATTAATAGGGTAAAACCAAAAAAAATATTAAAAATGGGCATTTATGGTCATGTGGAACGAATTAATTGATTTTTAGTGCATTCTTATGGGGAAATTTGTTTTGGTGTATGAGCATTTTGGTTTACGAGCTCGCTCTTGGAACGAATTAAACTCGTAAACCGAGGTATTACTGTATATGATACACATACACTTTTATTTTTATTTCTGTTTTAGTTATTTGTACCTAAATAAAGATATGTTTTCTTGGCAACTAGTTGAAATAAAATGGGTTTAAGTTTTTATATATATAAAAACTTATATATAAATGTGTTTGATAATATATATATATATATATATATATATATTGTGTGTATGTGTGTGTTTTTCAAATAAATAAAAAACTCCTTGTGTTCTAGTTTTAGTTTAACTAAAATAACCCTACACACAAGCACATACTGCACGTACCCCTGTCTATCACATTTCATCCAAATAGAAGTTTTCAGTGACCTCTTTCACCCCCCACCCACACATAATTAAGCTAAGGGTCAAAGTCTGTATCCATACAGAAAACACCACCTCAGGCCCACACTTATGACACATTCACAATATGCCTTTATGGCCAAGGCTTACACTCCCGGGGTAATGTTGGAACTCGATGGCAAGCAAAAACGTGCAAAACTAAACATACACAAAAAACACAGAGCTCACAGTCGTGACCATGAGTCTGATGAAGAGGAATGGCTGACATACTCAGCTCTCCAGACATACACACACACAGGTCTTTGTTTTAGATATGTGTAATACACTCACAGCGCTTAATCAAACTCTCCCGACTGTGACTCTTTTCCAATGTGTGCGTTTATGCAAACATGTGGAGACCTGCGGGGTGTTAAGATGAATTGTGTGTGTGTCTGGAGAGTTGCATGACTGGCATTCCTATCAATCATACTGAAGCTCATAGTGAGAAGGTTAAAGAAACAAAAAAGTAAGAGAACACACTCTTAGAGCTTGTTGTATTTGGGAAGGTAGGTCAGAAGGGGGCGCTCAGCTTAGCTGACTCAGAAAACGCTTTTTCTTGCTCAGTTTCTTTGTGTCTCATTCTTTCTTGTTTAATTTCCTCCTCCACCCCCTTGCCCCAAGCCTGTATAAAGGGCAGTTTGTTTAATCAGTAATGACATCTGAACAAGTGAGACACTATCTTTATATCCGACCAAACCTCTGAATAAGCAAACCATTATACTACCCTCTCTCTCTCTCTCTCTCTCTCACACCAGAGAATGTAGTAAGCTCATGCCACCTGCAGTCTATCACATTATGCTGAATCAATGTCTTTGAAAATGTCATGTTGTAATACAAAAGCTTTTCTTGTCATACAACACACACAATATCCTTGCCACCCAATAGAGTGTTCTGAGGAAACAGTTTACAAAGTATTTTCAGCCCTGTTATGAGTTGTAACATACCTGTAAAATAGCTAGCTGTTAGCATTCACTCATTCATCTCAGTGGCAGTTGCTCAGCTGGTGCACTCAGTCCTGGAAATACATAACATGGATGCCACCATCTTTACTTCATGACGAATTTTTAAGCCAATTACCTCATTTGTAAATGTCATGTGCCTAATCATGCAATATGGGAACATCCTTCAGCAGGCAAGACAACACATGTGTTTACTTACTAAATTTGAATTATCTTTTCATTGTATTCTCTTATTTCTTTAGTCAGAATGCACAGCTATTTTTAAATGGCATTCAATGGAGAAACTAAAAATAACTATTCTAATTCTATGAGAATTCCATACCTTAAATGTAATGTTAATGGCAGAGAGGAACAATATTGTATCCCAGCTAAAAAATTATAAAAAAGGGCAGCCAATCAGAATCCATTTGACAAAGAGCTTAAATGTTTAAAGTAGACATCATAAACTTTAATTCTTGGTGTGAACAGAGCATTAAAGTAAAGGCAAAAGTATTATGTCCATAGTATTCATAAAACAGTAGCTGAAAAATACCTGGATTACCTATCACTTCAGATCCAATTATACTATCCCATTGGGCCACATGAGAGTTATTGTGATAGGCATTCAAGCGAGCAAGGATGGTGGGTCAAATTATCTTGTAGGTCACAGCTGGTAAGTCACACGCAGATGTAGTAGCCTAAATTCAGAATTTCATTTCACAGTCATTAAATACTGTATAGAACATAACATGGTAAATTCCAAACCAAATGTAATTCCTACTCTATCATAGATGATTTTGGAACCAGATAACATGTAGCTAGCTATAAAAATATCAGAATATATTTATATAAATAAAGTTAACTACCACTAACTCCTGAAGTTTGTTAAAGCCATAATAAAGGTAAGAAAACAGGTTAGCATAACTAGCATTAGCATTTTTGTTTATGTCTGAGGCCTTGAGCCGGAAGGGAACAAATAGCATGTGGACAGAAGCTAATGGTAGATGTCCTTCTATGACAAACACTGTCCTAATATAGTACCATACAATATCTTTATTGTATTCTGTGCATGTATAAAGTTCATAAAACGTTAGTTTATAAACACACCAAAGAGTTAGACATTACAAGAAAAGTACAGAACAGTTTTTGTAATGAAAACATGGTCCTTGCAGCTTGAAATAAAAACAGTAAGTAATGGCACATGCACATTTATGTCTGATTCAGATTTATTCCAAGTGGAACTTTTAACCCAGAATCCTCTTTGATCAAGAATTTACACACTTGTTCAGTAAAAAATAAAATGTCAGAAGTACTGAGTTTACACAAGTAATGCCATGTTGTTTACCTCAAATGAGGTGATTTATCAAATAAGACGTTTTAACACTCATGCCGCATAGATGAGTAAGAGATGAGTATACACAGAATATGAGTTATGTGATAAATATTTCCAAATATATAAACAAAGTTAAGCCAACATGCTTTTTAAGGAAACCACTTGTCATTGGCTTAAAAATGTTAGCTCCATGTCTATAAACAAATACACAGATAAACAACAATGTACTGCGCTATAAAAAGTGGTATTTGATAATGTATACACATGTATTTATAAGATCAAAAACAATTTTTTTTTAAATTGCTATGCAAAATCCTCTTTGGTCTGCAATTTGTGGATGTATGTGCCCAGACACAAATTAATCTAGAGTTACACCTCCATCATTATTATTTACAAATTAAACCAGGGACCTCCGAAATACTGAAAAAAAAAATATTCTAGGCAGCTAAAAGTAATTATTTCCCTTAGGCCTTCAACTTGGCTCAGAGCATACTCTTTTTATGGCAGTGCGAGTGAGCCAAAGAAGTGTAGCGTCCCCTACTGGACATGTCCTGTGATGGATGGAAATCATCCTTACAGGCATCATCATGAATGATTTCCTTGGATTGTGAAAAGTGTTGGCGATTAAGGTCCACCTATAAATGTATACATTTCTTCCTGGCCCCCAGGAAGTTTTGCGATGGCCCATTTGGTCAGAATAACATCCATTCATCCATTACAATACTGATGTTTCAGTGTTTCAACACCATCAGCCAGCGAAACAGATCACATGACTGTGGCAACATTTTTAAATATGTTTTGGTCTTCAACATTTGAAGTTGAGGATGTGGAGTCGGTTCCCATCCGCAAGAATCTGCGTGTTTGTTTTTTCTATTTGGTCTTCTGAGACCCAATCATAACCTTGGAGACAAAGTTGACAATTGCGCTGGCGGGCTGCTCTGGGTCGTGTTCGGCAAACAGGTGACACACATTCCCTGTGCTGCTTCCGCTTTTCCTCGCAATAAAGCCAAAGATCCTGTTACACATGCGCAACAATGAATAAATTTACGCATGGTTACTCAAATACAGTGGTACCTCGGTTTACGAGTTTAATTCGTTCCAAGAGCGAGCTCGTAAACCAAAATGCTCGTACACCAAAACAAATGTCCCCATAAGAATGCACTAAAAATCAATTAATTCGTTCCACATGACCACAAATGCCCATTTAAAATATTTTTTTTGGTTTTACCCTATTAATTGCAGTTAAAATTGTAACCATTAAGATCTCATATAAATACTAATTAATAATTGACAATTAAACTCTAGAAATACTTGACAATTTACTGTAATGCACGTCAGGTTTGAGCAGCCTGCTTGGAGGAGAGAGAGGAGGGAGGAGAGGGGAGCGGGGAAAGCAAGGATGAAAGCAAATGAGTGAATTTATTATAATAGTGCAGAAAACAAAGAGTGATAATCCAGAGTTAAAGTCGTGGAACATGGGAGCCGCAAAAGAACGAATTCACGGGAGCCGCAAACGAACGAATTCGCGGGAGCCTCGAACGAACGAATTCGCGGGAGCCTCGAACGAACGAATTCGCGGGAGCCGCGAAGGAACGAATTCGCGGGAGCCGCGATGGAACGAATTCGCGGGAGCCGCGAAGGAACGAATTCGCGGGAGCCGCGAAGGAACGAATTCGCGGGAGCCGCGAAGGAACGAATTTGCGGGAGCCGCGAGAGAACTAGGGGAGCGCGGGGCACAAAGTAACGCGGAGTAAATAGTAACAGCGATTTTTTTAGATAGTTGCAGGGGCATAAATGTGACGTGCTAAAGGGCTTTTCATCAGACTGTTTGCACACGTCTTCTGGACATTTTTCGAGAAATTTCATAGAAGTTTGGATGAGAACCACAGGAAAAACTCTTTTGGCAGCATGTAAATATTTTTTGTTATAGTAGTTGTTTTTCGATTTTCAAAGAATGTGTGAAAGATTGTTAGTCTAATCTTATATTGTTATGATTACCATCTTCTTGGCTAAAAGATGGTACCATTTTGAAAGACGTGAAAAACACATAGTGGCTGCTATCCGGTCCTGAAGTAAACAAGACAGCGCGGGGTTAGTTGTAACACTAAGCGGCATTGAACAAGTTGCATCAATAATCATATATTTTGCATTGTATTAACCTATTAAAACGTTTTTCATGTAAAAAAAAATAAAGGAAAAAAGTTATGCTTATGATCATCAAGACGCAACTTTTTTAAACAAATAAAAATACGTGAATGAACTTGTATTGGATAACATGGTGTTACAACTAACCCGCTGCCTGTTAAAACGAGCCCCGCTCACGGGGTAAGAAGTCACATTTTACTCCTTGCGCTTTTGCCGATACTGCAGAGAAACGGCAGGTCCGACGAACATGAAAACAGTGCTCATTTGTAGGAGAGTGCTCATATGTTGTTTGTATAAAAATATGGTTTGTCTAACCCTATTACTTTGTTTATTATTTGGCTAAAACCGTGTATATTTCACTACGTGAACAATGGTGATCACAATTAATTAATGTTTAGAATATGAGGTAAAAACTTCTGTAAATCACTTATAAAAATATCACTGTGGTGAATGATGCAGCCAATTAATGAGTTAAGGGGTTATAAAAGGGGTTGAAACCTCCTGACTGTGTAATGAGAGGCTGTCATTAGGATATTTAATGTAAAAATGCGCACAAGGATGCTGAGCGTTAGGACTTTTTCCACACAGAACTGCGCATGGGTGAGGGAAAAATTTGCTCGCACTCGTACACAAAGCTCGTACACCGATTCAACCCTCCATGCTCGTACACCGATTTTCTCGTATACCAAGTCGCTCGTAAACCGAGGTACCACTGTACATACAGTCATGGCCAAAACTGTTGGCACCCCTGAAATTTAAAACTATTGCTCACAGAAAAGTATTGCATTAACACATGTTTATTTCCTTTGTTTATTCTGTTTGAACAAAACAAAGGGTGCCAATAATTTTGTCCAGCCCATTTTTGGAGTTTTGCATGAAATTATGTCAAATGTGCTTTTTTCCTCCTTTTTTTGTTTCGTTCTAATAATTTGTTCCAATACTTTTCTGTGAGCAATACTTGATTTCAGGGGTGCTAACAATTTTGGCCATGACTATGACTAGCACTACTACATAACTGAGATTGAGACTCACTTTGCAGCTGTGCAGCCGTCCCGTGTCCATCTGTGAACAGATCAGTAGAGAAGTCAGAACATCCCACAATAAACAAAAATGTAAATGTTGAAACACACTGAACTATTTTTTATAAAAAATGCAGAAAGTTTCCTGTGAGAGTTGTGGTTAGGGGAAAGAAATATCACTAGCTCAGTGTAAAAAACTTTACACCTATGGAATGTCGTCATAATGACAGGTGTAACATGTATGTGCGTTCATGGTGAACCCTACATTGTGAGGACTGAATGTCTTGTGGGGACTTGTTTTGTTGTTGAAAATGTAAAAATACCGAAACCGTTTTACATTTAAATGTATGCATGTGGCAGATGCTTTTGTTCAAAGCGACTTACATTACATTCAAGGAACACATTTATATTTTAATCAGTTCTTGCTTTCCCTGGGAATCAAACCCATGACCTTGGCATTGTAAACACCAATGCTCTACTGGTTGAGCTACAGGAAAGTTTTGTAATGGATAGGTTTAGGGAAAGGTTTGGGTTAGGGGATTATGTCTATGGAAAGTTCCCATAAAACATTGAAACCCAACATGTGTGTATATGTGTGGGTGTGTTTGTTTGTTTCAATGCGTACTTCCTGTCCTGAGGATCCAGGGCACAGAATATCACTGTGTTGACAGCATAGTGTCTCCTGAAGAATAATCTGGAAACACAAAGTAATAACAAAAACATTGTATCACCATGATTTTGCCTGGAAAGACTTTTCTTGATCCTGGAATGAAATTTCTCTCTGAAAATTTAGTCCTAGCCCTATACCTTAACCTAATTCAAAACCTAAAGGGGATTTGAAGGAAATGGTAGATGAATAACACTGACATAGAAGCATAAACCAAAACTTGAAACAAACTGTAAACTTGTCCCTCAAATCTGATTCCTCAAATTCATGTATTTCATTAATCAAAAGTGACAGTAAAGACATTTATAACAAAATATATCTCTAATAAATGCTGTTCCTATGAACTTTCAATTCATAAAAGTGCTAAATAAGACATTATGAAAATGTTACACTTTCGAAAAATTATTAGAAAATATTTTTAAGAAGTGTATTATTTAGAATATATGTTTAACAGACATCTTTCATTCAGACACTTTCATTCAGCTGAAATTGATTAAACTGATCTACAGCAACAGTAAAAACATTTTCTATTTCAATTAAATGCTTTTCCTTTTAACTTTCTTTGAATTAATCCTGAAAGACAAGTTTCATGCTTGCCTCAAAAGTATTAAGCAGTGCAACTGATTTCAATATTGATAATAATACGAAATGTTTCGAGAGCAACAAATCATCTCATTAGAATTATTTCTGATCATGTGACACTGAAGACTGGAGTAATGATGCTGACAATTCAGCTTTGTCGTTGTTAAAATTATTTATTTTCAATTTGTAATTTCACAATATTGACGTTTTAGTGTATTTTTGGATCAAATAATTGCAGCCTTGGTGAGCATAAGAGACTATATTATGTATTTTTTAAATAAACTATTAGTTTGCAAAAATAGCAATCATCTCTGAAGAATGTTGAAGCGGAAATGACTCAAATGTGCCATTTATTTGATCAAAATTATGGTGTTAGATTATCACCAACTCCACCTTAAAACCCAGACTTACTTACTAAGAGACAGACTTACTTCCTCTGGTTGTCTGTAAGGGTGATTCCCTGTGAAGACACTTTAAAGTGAACAACAGTGGATGTGGGAGGTGGATCCATACTGAAAGTTACAGTGGTGGCCTTCTGAACACCCTGAACTCCTGTCAGAGACTCCAGCTCCACACTGCCCAGGAACCACACATTACATGCTGAACAACACACATACATATTAGCACAAGAAACACATTTCCTATACAGTAATCACCGAAGAAATTCAACATGCACACACATATTCAATTACCTGCACCCTGTTTAAGTAGCTCTGCTGCAGAGTTTGTAGATGTTTGTGCTGGGGATTCATTTAACTCTTCAAGAGGGTCTAAAAGAAGTAGGGCCAATACAGTTAGTACAGAAACTCTAGAAACAACATTAACAAAAACACACACACAGGCACACACTGATGACATTACATACCTCTGCTTGGGATGATAAGTCTGCAAGGTAAAGCCAAGGGTGTAATTGAATGTTGACACACCAAAGCTGTGAGACTTCCTGTAAATACAGGAAACATAACATTTTTAACTGGTTTAGACATGACCATAATATCCATGCAACAACAATGCATAGCTGTTTCAATTTTGAGTATTTAAAAAGATACACACTACTATTTAAATATTTGGAGCCAGATGTTTTTAAATGCTTTGTTATGTTACAGTATACTGTGAAATATCACTACAATATAAAATAACTATTTTATATAAGAACATACTTTAAAATATAACTTATTTCGGTCATGCAAAGCTTTAATATTTTTGTGGAAACTGTGATTTTTTTTTGTTGATTTTTGTTAAGAATAGAAAATTACAAACAACATAATTTATTTGTAACAGAAATCTTTTGAAAAAATATGAAATGTCACTTTGGTTTAATTTAAGGTAACCTTTCTGAACAGAAGTATTAATCCCCCCCCCCCCCCCCCCCCCCATGCTGATGCATGATGCTCCTGTTTGCAGCCACTAGAGGGAGATCTTGACCATGCAAATAATGAGCACTTATGTCCTCATTAACATTCATGAAAACATTAACAGATACTTACCAAAGTATGGTTCATTAGGGCATCCTTTTAACCGCACACCTTTCGGTGTGCACTCGATAAGGAAATGCCGCACAAGCTCATTGGACAGATCGCCTGCTGTGAAAAGAGATAGGAAATGACTTCATATGTAAAATTATTTTCAATCATCAAAGCAATAAGATATACTATGTGGTAGCAAGAGGAAATGCACTGAAATGTATCATACAAACAGAAAGTATCTCTGAAATGATGAAGGATCTTGTTATAAAGAGCATTTTAGCTGCTTGTTTCTAATTTTCAGATCTTTCAAAAGGATCTACAGAGCAGCAACAACAGTGCAAGGACAGACTTTCCTGCATTTTACTCTAATCATGAGTTCTTCTGGTGCTTATGAACAATAGTATGTATCCTACTTCCTCCTTAATACCTCAATCTGACTGGGCAGGCCAAGTTTCTGAACACAGAACAGGCATAACCACTGTTGACGATAGACAGTCTTTGAGAAATTAACTCTTATCACAAAATGCCATTTCTCTTGATACAGAAAAAAGAAAGAAAAAACCCCCAGCATAATAATACTGAAACCCCGTTTAAAATAGCCATCTAGAACTATGAATCAGATGAAGATGGACAATGTGTGTGTGTGTGTGTGTGTGTCTGTGTCTGCATCTGTGTGTTCCCTTCCTTCCTCTGATTGAGAGACACACCGTGTTTACGGAGGGGCTCTGGATATGAACGCTCCAGCTGTGTTCACACTTCTTCAGCTGTTCCTCACACAATAGTGTTGGGACGTCCAGCTCTTCAAGGTCTTAAAGTCCATAAAACAATTCACTGCAATTCATTCAAAGAGTTGCCCTGTACATGGGCAGTAAATATTAACCTGTTTTACACAGGAAAAGTGCTAAAAGTCAGCATGAAACGAAAATTGCGATAGTCTTTTCTTCACTATTATGACACATACCGAGTGAAACAGCTTCTCAAATAAGAAAAAAACTAGGGTGGTACTTGATTTAAGTCAATAGATTGAATCATTGGATGGTTGTGGTTTGCTATTGCCATTATAGGGGAGGAGAAGTTATTTGGATTAAAGATTATGAGGAAACGTGAATTTAAATTAAAACAAATATGCGCACAATAAATCATTTATTTAAAAAAATGTAATATTCCATTAAAAATACAGGGGGAAAAACGAGTATCGTCAAGGTCTGGTCCAGGAACCGGAGTCGGATATTTTCCATACTCTAACCCAAAACTATAGATTATGTGCAGGTTGTGTGTTTGCTCAGTCAACTGTGTCTTCGTTCTGCTTGAGTTGTCATAAAAAGTAATGTGCAGCATTCTCTTACTTTTTCTGCTTTGCTGTAGAACGGAGGGTGGAGGTGTAGCCACCTTCATGGCCAATCCATAAGCTCCTCTGAATGAGTGACTGTCTCTGATGATGAAGAAGCCTGGCTCTTTATCCTTGAGAATGCCAATAGCTACAGCAAATAAATAAATGACAGAAAAAAAAAAATACACAGATGCATAAATAGGCAAAAAGGTGATCGAAGTGACTTTGAGATCCACTTTAAGAAACTCTGAAATAAATCAATTGATCAATTTTACATTATATAAGACCAACAGACAGAAAACACAAATTCTTTCAGAGAAGAAAGAACATTGTGATAACAACCAACCTTTGACTAAATATATTATATTAAAAATCTATTATATGGACAATATTGCTGCAAAAAAGAAATGTGGTAAAAATAGTAAATCTGTGCAAAATCTGTGAATGATTCACTAGAAGGAATTTAAAAAAGAATGTCCATTGTTTAATATGACTGAAAGCACCTGTCAGACTTAAAGTATGAAGTAAAAGCAGTGCTGTGAGGGACTTTTCATATCATTGCATACTTCCGTGTTCATATCATTCAGCAAACAAACACTGAATATCAACTGTAGTGGTCAACCCTAATCAACATGAGAAGTGACCTATGACCTTAAGAGATTTAGCAATATTAAACAGATTGTACATACACTATTGTTCAAAAGCTTGGGCCGTTAATAAATGAATACATTTATTCAGTAAGGATGCATTAAATTGGTCAAAAGTGACAGTAAGGACTTTTATCGAAAAAAGAAATACTATTTAATATTTTAAAAAAATATTATACAGCATACATTATTTCAACAACGATAATTGTAATAAATGTTTCTTGAGCAGCAAAATCAGCATATCTGGTGGCCAAGGTTATGGGTTCGATCCCCAGGGAAAGCAAGAACTGTTTAGAATGTCAATGCATAACTTGAATACAATGTAAGTCGCTTTGGACAAAAGTGTCTGCCAAATGCATAAATGTAAATGTGGTGAGCCTACACGTTATACTCAATAAGAGACTTCTTTCAAAAACATTTAAAAAGTCTTAATGACCCACTTTTGAATGGCAAGGCATGCGCTTCACAGCATCACTCATATTTCACATAACTTCTACCTTCAACTAAGCCCTACTGATAATCTAATATGGTTACCTTGCTCTCTCGAAATGTCCGGCTTGTACCAGAACTTTGATGTGTCCTGAACAAACTTCACGTTTTCTGGTTTAGTGGCCATGAAATCTGTAAATAAGAATTATGTCACATTATATTATATAGATGAATCTGTCTATATATACGCTTGCAGACAGCCACGCTACTCACCTGGACTCGGTGTAGATCTGGAAGGTGAGGTGTTGAAACTGGTATAGGATGTGTTGATAGCACTCCTGCTGAGAGGGAAACTCAAAACTGTCTCTGAGCCCTCAGTTCCTCGTCTTTTCAGGGGCAGATGGGGAGGTTGAGGCACATCCAGACCCAGAGCCTCAAGACCCTCCACCGCGTCCAGCAGGCTGCTCTCCAGTCCCCCGACATCCAGAGAGGAGGACAGGCTGCGGGGAGCTCCTCGGGGGGAGCTGTGGGAGTTGGGTTCCGAGAGGGTGAGAGGTGGGGAGGGCTGGGGGGTGTAGTGACTCAAGGGGGTGCTGGATCCACCCTCTAACCAGGAATGAGCTGGAGTGGGGCTACAAGGAGAACACAGCATGGGATTATTTATTACATATCCTGTACACAGACAAACTATTTTTTTGTGTGCAAACAATCAAATCTTTCATTGAAGTAAAATAATTGAAAGTGGACGAAAAATCACAATATAAAATAAATGAACACGTTGGCCAAAATTATTGGCAACCCCAAGAATCTTGTATGAGTAAAATATCTCTGAAGTATATTCCCATTCATATTTACATTTATCAGGGTGACATTGCCAAGTTATAACTTCTTGTTTCACAGGAGTATAAATATGAGGAAACAAAAAAAAAGACAAATTCCCTTAATCATCCATCACAATGATTAAAACCAAAGAATTAAAAAAAAAATTCCAATCAACTAAAGATGTTACGAATCCTATTGGATGAGGACGTGTGTCTAGATTGTCTTATTGCACAGTGACTTTGAGTGGACAAAGACTCTCTAAGGATCGCAGATCCAGAATTGCGGAGATTAGTTGAGGCTTGGAGTCAGAATGCCCAAAAATAATAATAATAAAGAAATGATCAAACAGCCCTTACATCACCACATGTTGCATGGGAGGTTTTCAAGAAAAATCCTCCTTGCTCATCCAGACAAACTCCATCATATTCAGTTGTCAGACATGACTCCAACTTCAAACAGGACATTATTTTATGGTCAGATGAAACTAAAACAAAATTGCTTTTTGACAGCAAACCCACCAGATGGCTTTGGTGTAAACAGGGATGGTATAAAAATGTCCTGCTGGATCTTTAATATTGTGGGACAATTTTTCTGGACATCATGTTCAGATACATGGCATCATGGATTCTATCAAATACCAACAGATACAAAATCAAAACCTGATGGCCTCTGCTAGAAATCTAATAATGAGCAATGGTTCACGACAACGATAAAAAATCAACACACAAATGTGTCACTGAGCACAAAATTAATTTTCCCAGTCCCATGACCTGAACCCTATAGAAAATGAGTGCGGTGAACTGATGAGAAGAAGCACCAACATGGACCTGGGAATCCGATAATAGTCAATGACCAATATTGTACTGATATATAATGCATCCCTATTGGTTGCTGTTATTGATTAACAGTCAGTACCTGTCTGTGTTGACCAATGGGCTGGGGGTGGAGATAGAGTGCATGGATCCAAACATCCTCTGACAGGAGGCAGGACTTCCTGTGACATCAGAGTGAAAGAGCTCTCCGTCGGATGACATTGATGTGTGTGTCATGCTGTCCACGTATCCTCGTGACTCTAAAACAGAAACACACACCCACAAAAGCAATTTTAAGACCTGAACACACACATGCACGCCAGCACGCGAGTTGGGTTTCCATGTTTTATGGAGACTTAATGATTTAACTTAATGATTTTTATACTGTACAAACTGTATAGTATATCCCCTAACCCAAAACCTACCCATCACAGAAAACTTTATGCATTTTTACATTTTCAAAAAAACATAATGTAGTGTGATTTTATAAGCTACTTTCCTTATGGGGACCAAAAAATATTTTGCCCCCGCCCCCGCCCCCGCCCCCGCCCCCCTCCACACACACACCTCTCTGCCCAGATTCTTCTGGAAGATTCCATTTAGTATGAGCAAAGTCTTATAGCACGCCCACAAAATATCTGAAGACCTGTGCTGTGCAACCTGCTACTAGTTGCCAAATCCTGGAAATAAATCAAGTGGTATTATTGGATAGACTATTGTATGGGAGTTGGGCTTGTGGGTTTGGCAGAAGTCCATACACACAAATTCTTCAGATTGTGCACATAACAAACCACAGGGGAGGGACCCTGGAGGAATTTCTCTTTATTTGTCTCCTACTCCCTCCCTTTTTGTCTGGAAACTGGCTGGATTTAATCAAATTAATTTTGTGGTAAATCCTCTTTCCTTACCTGTAATTAAATATGAACAAAAAAAGCAAAAAATAATAATGCTTCAAGCAGTAATTAGCTTAAGCAAAATGAAGGGACTGTAAAATAATGATGCAAAATCCAGATGAAACAGGATTTTGTATACTTGACTCTCATCTATAATATTGACAGTAACTCCTGTGCATTCATATATATATATATATAGAATAAAAATAATTAGATTATCAAGATTACTAGATTTTGGCTCATATAAAAATAAATAATCTATACAAATAATAATTTATCATTGATAGAAATACTTAAATAATAAATAATGAAATTATAATTTTAATAAATAATTACAGTTATATATATATTTTAATAGTGTATATATTTTATGGGGGAAAGGGGAAATGAGGAAAGGGACTTCAACAGAAGCAAGGCTGATGTTTTGTAAATGTAACCGGGTCTCATAGTACCTATCCATTCCATAATTAAACAAAATGCAATCACCTACAGACTTTTAGTTTGGATTCCATGAATATTTTCTTCCAACAGACATTTATTAATCAAACATAAAATGAAGCATCATACTAGCTTCTTCTTCAGCCATGACCGCACCCCTAACCACATCATATGATAAGTTGCCAAGGAGATGCTGAAAATGTAACCAAGAATACATAAAAACACAAACAAATAAACAAACAACATCTGGAGGCAGAAGAGTCTAAAGTCTTCCAAAATTAGACATCGTGACCCACCCAGAAAACCCTGAAACTCATTCCCAAGACACAGGAATCCTAAAACTGCTTCCCAGAGATTCATCTGGTCTGTTTCTCCCTGAACAAAACAGCAGCACAGCTGGTCTTCAACATATGCTGTCAGCATGGGATGCTGGTTTTCTGGTGTCCCACCAGACTTCATAACTAGCTTAACCAGCAAGGCTGACTTTATCAGTCATCTAGAGCTGGAAAACCCATGTCCACCAGCCTCCTATTGAACTTTTCCTATTGAAAAGCATACCCATACTGGTCCACCTGCAAGATCAGACACAAAACCAGCATGGACTTGCATGAAAGGTACAGGAAATGGAGTAAAATGGAACAGAAGGGCATCCCAACATCCTTCTCCAGAAATCAACGACATCAACAGATGTCAGGGTCACATGAGGATTGCACCATCCGGTGGGTCAAGAGGTCAATGATCTGTTGAACTACAACGGCCCTTCAAAGAGAAGTGAAAAGAAGATCTGGATGACCTTTCCAGAAAGAACAAAGAGGCCTGAGGGTCTAACAGACATTTATTATGGGCCAAAAACGAAGCAGCAGTGAATTTAAGTTCTAGCATTGAAAATATAGTTCTGCATTGTAAATATAACCTACACTTCAATGCAAAAAGAAAAAAAAATAACTACATTTATGTGAATGCATATGCTTCTAGCTATTCAAGCTTTCAAAACCCAAGTTCGAAGACAAGGTACAACATGTCATCACAAAACAGTGTTTTACAGTCAAATTTCCTCTCATGCCTCTTACTCAAAGAATTCAAATAAATATTAAATGCTGTATTATTTTAATATACATATTTGTAATACTATTTTTATTTCTGTAACTATTTAAGGAAACAATTTAATATTAAAGCACATTTTTATTTTTATAATGTAATTATTTAACAAAACATTTAATATTAGATGGTTTAGCATTTTTTTAATATATATTTTATTCAATTATTTAAGGGAGAAGTTTCAAAGATGCTATAACTGTTAACAATTTCTTTTTGGTATTTTACATTTGACCTTGGCGTTGTAAACTCCAATGCTCTACTGATTGAGCTACAGGACAAACAGAAACAAATCTTTTTGCTCATCTTTTAGCTTTTTTGCTGTTCACTTAATTATGTAAAGTATTTACAATTTTTTTTTATATATATATTTCTTAAAGCATTAGGGTTATGATTGTTAACAAAAAGTCAAACGATATAAAGCATCATTACTTGAAATAAAATAAAAATTAACTGAAATAAATATATATATATATATATATATATTTTTTTTTTTTTTTTCAACTTATATATATATTTTATATAAGTTGAAGTACTGAAATAACTAATACTAATAGCTAAAACTACTAATATACCATGTACTCAATAATGAATGAAAAGAGCGTGAGAGAGAGAGAGCAAGAGAGGCATATATGTTTGAGTATCAGACTGTTTAAATGCATTAAATGCTGTCATGCTGAATGTATAAGCCTTATCAATATTATAATGTCACATCAGCATCTTACAGAGTTGGGAATTTGGCTGACAAATGAAAGAAAAAGGTGATAAAGTATGTGTAAGCGTGTTTGTGTGCATGTCTGCTCATACCAGGTCTTTCAGGATTAAATCTCCTGCATGCCAGTGAGACAAAGGACGACTTCAGTTTTACGGACTTAACAAACTCGCCATTCAAAGGAGGAATGCACGCACACACACGCATTGAGCCAAGTTGAAAAATGTCCAGCTGTTGTGATCAAAGCTGCAAAGCAGAGCTGGATAGAGAATGTGTTGAGGGGAAAATAACGAGAGAGAATTCAACACAGGAGAATTAAATACTTTCCAGTCAGAGGTATTACTTCAGCTCTATGATACTTGGTCTAAAATATGTCTGTAACAAGATTTAGCTCCTTTTAGAGCTTAATGTGTGACACCTGGGCTTCCTCTCAGACTTCAGCTGCATTCATGACCACATGATTTCTTTGCTGAATTAAAGAACCATCCACTAGACATTCTGCACAACAAGTCCAGCTATCTTTTCAGTGTCAAAACAAGCAGAATAAAAATAACACTTTGCACTGTGTATTCCTCAACACACTAAAATAGCTAAGGAGCATTTCAGGTCTTAATATGACAATGCACACATTCAACACAATCAAATCAGTCAATCAAACAGGTGATGGACTGAACTAACAGCCATTTATTTGTGACTCACACAAAATGAAATGGATTGAATTGAAACAATTAAATGATCTGCTAAACTAATCATGTAAATCATATAAATTTCCCTTTCTAACCTAGATCACATTATTTGACAATAATATACTTCGAACCTGACATTAACCTTTTCTTTTCTAACATCACAAATTTAGGATAAATGTTTTAGGAATGTTATTAAGATGGTTATTACTTTTATAATATACATAAAAGAAAGTTTAATAATAATGTATTGTTTTTAATATTCAATTATTGCTTTAATTATTATTATTTTCTAAAGTAATTAAGGTGAGGTATTTAACATCATATCCTGTATTATTTGTATAATTTTAGGCTTGTTTGTTTTTTATTAAGCGAAAAGAGCATTTAATATTAGCTGTTTATTGATTTTTTTATTTGTATTATTGTATTATTTTGTATTTATAATGTCATTATTTAAGAGAAATATTTAAAATTAGATGCTGTATTCATTTTAATAAGCTTATTGTTTCTATAACGTTCTGGTAAGGAACAATTTTATTTTAATGTAAATGTATTTTTTATGTTATTAGTTTTATAATGTAATTATTTAAGGGAAATTAGTACAGTATTTTACATTTCTAATTTAATTATGTAATTAGAAATGTATTTTTGCGTTTGTATTTTTTTGTTATAAGCACAATTTACTGATTATGCTGTGGTTTTTATCCAGTATTTGAATTTTTTACAGTATTTTTTATTGCTCCATTCAGTGTTGCTATATTGAAAGCATTCGTTTCTAGTCTTTGTCAAATTTTGTCATGCCCCAGTAAAAGAGGACTAATAAACAAACCAAATGGTTTGCTTTGGATAATTTTGTTGCATGCTTTTCAATCTCAAAATAAAATCAAATGAATTTCAGTTCAAACTGACCCGATTACACAACACATTCTTTCCTCATCCACATTCATTTGGACACAGGCCCACACAAAACTCGTCCTTTGTCCAAAGACAGAGAGAAGAATAGTGTCCACTGTCTCCACTCCACCTCCAACAAAGTGCTCATGACAAGAGCACCACATCCATCTGCTTTTGTTTTAGTACCTCCCATGCTTGCTTGATAAATCTGTCAGGCCAGACGAGAAGAGGCCAAGCTTAAATCACCATTCTGAGGTAAATTACAGGAGAAGTCAAGTGTAAATGAGCTTTAGAAAAGAGAAAAAGCAAGATGTTTTCCACAAACCCCCCCACTGTTAAAATAGAGCTCTGCTGTTTGCGAGAAAACACATGAGGAATGCCAAACACTGACAGAACCAACAAAATATAGGGTATATTCTAAGCACAAATATTTGGGTATTTAAATGTATTTGTCTTTATCAGTAAAGTTGTTGCAATGTAAATAACTAATTAAGGTCTTCAGACACAGTGTACAAGTCGAAGAGTCAACTGAAACAGGAAACATTTACATACAAACAAACCAAAAGTGCACAAACAACACACACACAGACACACAGACACACACACACACACATATATATATATATATATATATATATATATATATATATATATATATATATATATATATATATATATCCATCCTATAAACATCCTTTTCAAATGAAGATCACTGTTTTTTTTCCCCCACCATCTCTGCAGTTTTGTGAGCAAAAATCAAGCAAGTACTGCGAACACATTTTACATTCGAAAAAACATACAATAATTCAATATAAAATCCGTGTCATTTTTTTTTAATAAAGAATATACATTCAAATTAAAATAAGTGTACAAATATGCATTTTGAAATGACTGAGGTCATTTTTAGTATTTTTATCCATGTTCTTGGTATTGACAGATTTATTTAATTATATGTTAAACATAAACTTAATTTAATTGAACTTAATTAAATCAACTTAATTGAATTACATTTAACAATATATGATAAAACAAGTCTTCAAGTCATAAGACATTTTCAACAAAGAAGATATTTACATGTTTTACTGAAAATCAAGACTGGATTTGAAGTGTTCTAATGATGTGAGAAGAGAAGAGAAGAGAAGAGAAGAGAAGAGAAGAGAAGAGAAGAGAAGAGAAGAGAAGAGAAGAGAAGAGAAGAGAAGAGAAGAGAAGAGAAGAGAAGAGAAGAGAAGAGAAGAGAAGAGAAGAGAAGAGATTTCTCCATAGTGGGGACTCAAGGCTGACAAGGAGACAATTAAATCTAGCAGAGATGGATAGAGCAAATGGCTGAGGTATTAGCATACAAACACACGTGCAAATGTTCACACACACACAAATGGAAGCACAACTCCAAAAGTTGACGAAATCATTTCCTGCATACCTAGAGAAGCAGTCATGCTGAAGAATTCCTCACAAGACTCATCCACAGAAGATTAGCTAGACTTGCCAGCCACAGTTGTGTCCTGATGCTCCTGCACGCTTTGTTTCCCAGTGTCACTCTTTCACGCCCCCAGTCTGTAATGTTGACTACTTTGTGACTACTTTGTCATTTATTCCACCTCACATTCTCTCTCACTCTCTCTCATGCTGTCTGCTTCCCGGCACAAACACTGACCATGGGCGGCATGTCACACAGTTGCTGCTCTGTCCCCTTCCCCTTTCTCTCTCTCTCTCTACTCATTTGTGTCTAGCCTGAATGAAGTCATTGAGTTTTTGGAATTCTGTTAAACCCCAGATGGAAAACTACTTAACGTCATTCTTCCAAAAGGACTGTGCCACTGGTTGACTTACTCCAGCTTTGAGGAGGGAGGGAAGGGGGAGGGCTGATGGAAAGGAAGAGGGAGGGAGGGAGGGAGGGAGGACGACTGCCCCCAACTGGCATGAGGCAGAAAGGCAGTGAAAGACCCCCATAGCTTCATTACCATACGAGTTCATGAGTGCTCTCCTACCTTTGATAGAGCATTTAAGCATTGTTCTCCGCAGACTCTCACAGTCTGTTTCACCTAACCAAACGGCAGCACTGGGGTCAGAGGTGAAGACGTCTTTTTATGGACACCCTAATGCTCTACACTATGTACTGCTGCTGACAGCATCTGCTTTTATGCAAAACAGCTATTTTCTTCATCTATGTTTTGGTCTTGTTTTGGAGTAAAAACATGCAAGCATTCTTATCTTTACAAGACAAAGACGATGTTTATTTTGACTCTGCCCCTTTGGCAGAATATTTCAATTGTTTAAATACCGATCTAATTTAATCTAAAAGAAGATCTGTGCTTCAAATCTTCTAAAAAGGTTTAGGATTTTGAAATGTTATGATCTAAAGTTAATAAAAACAAATACTTAAAATGTTTCACCTTTTATAAGTCACTAAAATGTTATAATAAAAATGTGTAATTATTCTTTAACTGTAATTAGAGAAATGTTTTAATGTATCTACTCAAGTACCAGGTTCCTCTGGTGAATTTATTTTGTTTAAAGATGTTTATGTATTTTTATACACTATCATTGTACACTAAAGTCACTGTGAAGATTTTTACATTATTAGAAAAGAATTTGATTTTAAATAAATGCATTTAATGAATTTCTATTAATCAAAAAAAGGTTTTATTTTATATATATATATATATATATATATATATATATATATATACATACATACATATATACATATATACATATATACATATATATATATATGACATAAAAAAGTAACAGCTGTGTACATAAAAATAAAAATAAATAAATTTTCAAAAAACACACAAGAACACATTAAGCGGAAATCCTGGACAAAATTCACAGCTAAATTAAACTTTTTATATCAATTAAATTTCCGGTACTGAGAAGAAAAAATATCACATGTAGATTGTTAAGTGAAAAATGCATTTCCTGTTCCCCCTTTATCAAACTGTAAGGTCCCTAATGTGACCTCAGCCACTGTAGCACATAAATCCATTTAAAGGGGCAGTGCTTTTTCCTTCCTTCCCCCTCAAATGTCTGTGTAAATATTTGCATTTGTCTGTCAATGAGAGTTTGGCTGTGAGAGCTTCTATTTTCTCCTGTTTATTTAGACACTACAACGTAGATGGACCGAAGTTACATAACCAGCAAATCTTCCCATATCAGGAAATTATAATATACAACATAATCTGTCCTCTGGGCCAACTTTCTGAAGATCGGATGAGTTGAACTTTGTATATTGTATCATTCATTATCAATTTTTTTATTTTACATTTAATGTTATGACTACCGTTTGTAGTTGAGAATGTATTTCTATCTATAAATGTTGTTTATATGGTAAAAAGTAAAATAGATTGTATAAAAAGTGGCAACAAAATATCCACCAATATATTTTTGTGAGGTATGTTATAATATAATGTGACATAATACAGTTCCACTGCTCTTGCAATCTTTCTTTGTTCCCATGTTTTCCTGTGCCTCCTCATTAAGATGTAATCAGGCAATAGTATTTCCCTCATTAAAAGTTACATAACTGACCAATGGATTTATTTTTATTTTTATGAGTGTTATAGGAATTGTTTTTAGAGTTTTAGTGAAAGTGAAGTTGTTTTAGACTATAATTAATATTTCCGTTAGTCTTAGTTTACACAGGTATAACAAATATGGAGTTGACGTAAATAAAGTCGTCACAAACTTATTGACACAGGAACATTTATTCACACTCATTTACACTAAAGCCCAAAATATCCTTGTACAAATATGTTTTTATCACTCTAACTTCTGGAGATAAATAGTGTAAACAACGAACAAGGCTGAAGCATCTAGTGCACGTGTCGAGAGCGTCTGTGTTTGTGCACAATATGAAATCAAATGAACTTTAAACGACTGTGGGTTTACCTGTATACATACTGTAAGCCTTTGCGTCAAAACTAAAGTGTAATTTGAGTTTAATTCTAAGCACTCAGTTTGAATGGCCAGGTTACAGGAAGTATGCATCCTGACCCAGAGGGCCACATCCTGTAGCAGAGTTATTTTGAGCAGCACAGACTTTGTGACAACAGCTAGACAAAAACTTTACAGGGTACTGTTTTTGAGTGCTTTCCTTTACTTGATTGACCAAAGACACACACCAAACGATGTCCACACATTTTTGTATCCTCTCACGTAGATGCAGACATTATTTAGCTAAAGTAGCAGTGAAAGGAAGTAGCATAAGCATGTAGCCACTATGGCAGCTGATTACCTTGCCATATTGGAGAGCTCATGTAGTGTCTACTGGATTGAGAGCTGACTCTTGAAGGGATGAAGTCATGTGCACTCTTCACTGTGGGGAGAAAGTGACGATTAAGCACATTCAGTAGTGTTGCACCACAGGGTTCTATTCTTGGACCAATTGCTAAATTTTTCATAAAAACTTTTTTTTAGCATTTAATGATACATAAATATATATTCCATTCAATCCAAGTGGGTCTCAATTTATTTACATTGCTGGGTTAGGGTAAAGCCTGGTTGCCTTTCATTTTCACCATCTTAACACTAATAAGACAGAGTGTGTTGCTTTTTGATCTCCTTCTGCCACCAAGGAGAGTATAAATAGGCTAGCCTCTATTTCGCTAAGAATATTTCTGATTGTGGTAAGAGCCTAGGTGTTATTCTGCACTCTTGATCTGCAGGTTACCAGTGTTGTCAAAGCTGGCTTCTTCCAAATTGAATTTGATTCTTTCTACTAAACACTTGTATACCACCATTCATGCATTTTAATTTGTATTTCTCAGTACCAATTAACCCGACCTGACTTTTAGTTTTTTTTAGCCCATGACCAACTTGCTTTTATTCTTATCATTGTGAAAGAAACACAAGATATAGTTGATTTTGGCCATACAGATAATCCAAATACATCATTCCAAACTGTTAAGTGTCTTCTTTCATTTGTAACAATAAAAACAAACTGTTGTCTCTCTCTCTGTGAATTCCATTCTGAAACGCGTCTGGAAATGTCGTTAGAAAGCTTGAAGTGTCTACTTTTAAATGAATGAATTAATCTAAAAAACAAATATTTTCTGTCTATATAATCTGTCTGAAAAGAGAAAGATGTCAATGGTTCACGAACCAGCTCATTAAACGATAATGCGGCCACGTCCACGGAGAGCGCACGCAATTCAAAGGCAAATTACGACGCGATTCATGCAAGCAGAGTCAACGCCCACATCAACTCGATGTTTACTTTACTTTACATAATTTTTAAATGCAGAGAAGAAAATGCTGGAAGAATTGACGTCAGAGGACTGGATTCAGTTTCATTTCGAGGAGCAACTTGATCAAACCGAAGATTGTGACCGGTAAGTTCTTTTTTCGTAAGTTCTTTATTCTTAAGTTCTTTATTTTAATGACGATATGGAGTGTCTGTGAGTACTAAACCACAAAAAAACTGTTTAAATATGAACCCTGCATGTGCTGTGTGTTTTTGTGTGAATGAATTGGCTTTTCCCAAACTATATTGCTATACTGAGATGAGTGAAATCGACTGAAATATGTGATAAATACTGCAACCTATTAAACTGCTAATTAACATTTACAGGCTCTATAATAACATATACAACACATGAAATGTCATATTCATAATATGAATATTTTGAAAAGATTCTTTTGCCCTGTTTTGGACAGATTATGAAAAAAACTGTACAGTAAAATAACCAAGTGCCACATCAAAATTTCTGCTCAGAAGCTAAAAAAGCTTTCCTGTAGCTCAGACAGTAGAGCATTGGTGTTTACAACGCCAAGGTCATGGGTTCGATTCCCAGGGAAAGCAAGAGCTGATTAGAATGTCAATGTGTTCCTTGAATGCAGTGTAAGTCGCTTTGGATAAAAGTCTCTGCCAAGTGCATAAATATAAATACAGGACTGGTTAAAAGTTTGGAGACATTATGATTTAAATTAATGTTTTTTTAAAGAAGTATTTTATGCTTATAAATTCTGCATTCATTTTATGAGAAGAGAAAATAATAATATGGTGAAATTGAATAATGGTATCTTATTTTAATATATTGCAAAATAAAATGTATTACTGTGATGCAAAGTTGAATTTTTATGTATTTGTAAATTATTTATTTTGTCCTTTCTTGTAGTTCTCTCTCACATACCTGACTAATAGGCTCATTATGCAGCTCATTAGGCGGTGTGAATCACAGCATTATTCAGGATCATTCACGCCTACTCAAACATTGTCTTTCTAAACAAAAAGTGTTTTTTAAGTGAAATCAATATTTTGTTTCAGGCGGGAATTGAGTTCTCAAAAGTCTTGAGTTTCATGGCCTTATTTCTGTGACTTTTTATTTATTTATTTATTTTCAATAACCACGCATAAGTTATTCTCTCAAAAATACAAACATGTACATACATGTTGCTTATGTATTATGGTAATCCATAATACATGTTTGTGCTGAACAGTGTAATGACGCTTTTACCACTAATTTGTTTATAAGCAACTGAAAAAAGCACAAATGTCAGGGCATGTCAAAACTTCTCCAGAGCCCCAAAGCCCCCCTTCTAGCAAAAATAAAATGCTAGAAATTGAGATCATTCATTTTACTAGATGGTGCTCTTTTTGTCATAAAACTAGACTAAACTAAAAGGGTGATAAGGCTTTTTCAGTTGTTGCTCCCCAATTATGGAATATTTTGTTGTATTTTAAGATTTTGTATCCCCCAATTATGGCGTATTTTTTAGTAAGGCATACATCCAAGCAGAGTTAACAAGTTTTAACGTGTCTGTGTATGTAATTGTTTATTGCATAACGTACAGTATTTGCTGAAAAGCACTACTGCATTTTATTACTAGGTCATGTCATATTATATATACCAATGCATATGCTATATGCATTACCATAATCATATACCAGGATATTTCAAAGAAGACCATTAAATGAACCATTATGGTAAAAGTACTATTGTACTACTCTATATATTCTTAGGATTTGTTTATAAGTTACCACACAAGGGTCCTTTGATGTCTTTAAACATATTTAAAAAATATTATATAAGCAGTGGGTAACAAGACTGTGAAAGGCTTCACAAACACACATAACAAACATCAAACAATGTGTCATCCTTACCATATGGAGTGGGGGGTGTCACAGGAAATGCCGGTGTAGACGGAACTTGATTAAGACCCCCCCATAGCGGGCTGTCCACCTCTGGAGGGAGGTCACCAAAGTCAACAGTGTCAGTGTGATATAGACCTCTCTAGAAAGAACAAAAACACATTAGGCACTGTATGTTCCGGGTTCAATACAAGTTTAACTTGTAATTCAGTTGACTGAGCAGAAGTTTGCACAGGGTTGGTGAGCGATTCAATTGACTAGTCTCTAGTTAAAATGTGTAATGTTTAAGTTTTGACGTAATACATTTATGCCTGTATATATTTATACCAGAGATTGTGCGTCAAAGCCAAATCTCTGGATGTTCTGGATTCGTTCACCACCCGCAGTCTGCAGCACAGAGTATTCAGAGACATCGCTGAGCTGTTTCTGTCTCCAACCTGTACAGAGAGACACACACAGAAAGAGAGAGCTATTTAGTATGCATTCACTATTGATATTCACTGAATGGTAGTTCACATTTGACTATAACCAGTCATCCAGCCTTAAAATCTCACTCTTATTTATGATTTTCCAACAACATCAAAAAAAGTTAAACTGTTTCAAATGGCATGACCTAAAATAGCATGTTCTTATACAATGGTTGTTTTGATAAGACCCAAGAGAAGACATTTATGACCTTATAAAAACAAGAGCCATTTACTTCAGGGCTGTAATAAATACATTCCACCAAACATTTTTTTAATCATAAATGCATTTGGTTTGTAAGTAAATAAAATTAGATAAATGAGTATTACATAATTTTTTTTAAACAAATAATTAAATAATTATGAAATAAACAAATTAAAAAATCTGTCTTTTGGTTTAATAACACCAGCAAAGCTACATGAAAAAGTAACTTGATGAAACATCTTCTCCAGAATTATCCAGAAAATCCAAAGTGCATCTTGAGCTTCAGTGGAAGCAAAAACATCTGACTGTCTGTACAAAGAGTCACATGATCAATGACACAAATTTACTTATTTGATAAGTGACAGTCCAGAATCTTAAACATTAAATTACATTTCTTGATAATTTAACCTTTTAATTTTAACCTTTTAATCCTAAACCTTTTGAGTATTTTCAGGTATAAATAAAAAAAAAATAAAAAAAAACGTTGGATCCACTTTTTTACGACTATAAAAACATGGTAATAATTGATTACAAATGGCTCCGTGAACTATCACTTTAAAAATCCTCAATCCTCAGCGACGGGGAAAGACATATTTTGTGTGTCAGGAGAGGCTCACTTCAAAAGCATTCCTCAGCCCTTACACCATGTGTATTCGAACACAAGCACACACACACACACCATAGGGCATATATCTGGTGACATACTACAGTAGTAATAACACTCTCCACCGATTTCTGTTCAACAGGATGAATTCACCATTCAGCTAAAAGGACTCTCTATTTCAGGTGCCAGAGCTGCTCTTACATGGGCTGATCCAACCGAAAGGATCTTAAGATCTTATAAAAGAGTAGATAGGGGACACACGCAAGGCAGGAGACACGCTTCAAAAGCAAAAAGAGTCATTCAGTCTGCAGAGGTCAAAGGAGCCAGAGTACTGAGTTCATGGAAACTCCATCACAGATGTGTTTGGTAAAGAGCAGGAGTCAATATAACATTATTAGGAAGTCACAAAATAGTTGTAAAGGGCAGTGTTATTACACCATTAGAAATATGATTGTCAAATTTCAAAAGGCAGCTCAGAGGTCACATTTACACGATTCAAGAACTCCAAACTAGACCTGGATGTTTATATATCCAATTCAAACGCAGTCACACTTACACACACATGCACAAACACACATACTCACTGAAATAAAAGGCAGGACTTTATTTTCCTTAGCAAACCTGTCAGGGGCTGCACATAGAGAACCATTGTATGTTACTTGTGTGCATTTATTAACATAAATTAGGCCTTTGCCAACAGAAACCTCAATGGAAACATCAATTCAAAGTCACTGGACTGCAAGCTCAGAAATTAACCAGTGAACAAAACAAAAATGCAGCTGAAAGTGATGAAAATGCATATACAGTATATTTAAAATGTGTGGATAATATACGTTTATAAACATACACACTACTATTCAAAAGTTTAGGGTCTATAAAATTTGTATATGGTTTTTAAAGAATTTTTAAATATTTTAATATATTTTAAATAAAAATATTATGTAACATTTAACATTTACTGTCACTTTTCATCAATTTAATGAAAATATCTCATTGATTCCCTTCTTTTGTACTGTTGTATACAGAAAATAAACACAATATTGTTGGGTGTGCTACGATATATTTTTACGGAACTTTTGTATTTGATATTTAATTGATTTTACAACCATGTGAAATGTTGAGTATGTATTTTAATTAAAGTGAAAGTATTTTTTAGAACCTGACAAGTATGCTATGGGTTTTATGTTTAGAAAAAACAAATATAACAAACACCTTGTCTACATTGTATGTCGAAAGTGACTGTTGCAAATATATTTGTTCTTGCATCAGAAGTATTGCAAGCAAAAACACAAGTAGAACTTAGAAAAAGGATTTAGGATTGGTGAATATGTTAGGATTTGTTCTTACCGGATTGCTGGGATTTGGCCCCTCTACCTGAGTGTGTCTTTCCATTGGTGTGAAGGGATGGTGAGGGGGTCTTGTGACTCCTTGCCTGTGTGGGGACTGGCTCAAAGTCAGGGTCAAGGTCCAGGATCAGCTGATTGAGCTGTTCGATTGACTGATCTATATCCAAAGCCAGAGTTGCGAACTCATCGTCCTTGTCTGGCTCTGACTGTGCTCCCGGAAAGCTGTTGTCTGGTAATGAACGTGTGCTAGGACCTCTGTGGAGCTCCATCTCCTCCTTGTGTTCCACTCTGTCTGATGGAGTGTGTGTGTAAGAGGTGGACTGCGACACTGATTGCTGCTGTTTCACCCATATATGAGTCTGATATCCAGCAGGTACTGTAGAGTGTTTAAGTGTGTTTGAGGAACTCGCATCATTTCTAAATAAGGCAGGAGGAGCTTTACTTTGACAATCATCTGATTGGACAGAGTTCTGACATTCACCTGAAGACAAATCAGACAGTTCCTTTGAAGACAATGTGTCTTTAGAGTCTGAAACAGCAGCAACGGCATCATTAGGGGTGGAGATGTCATCATCATCATCTATAATGTCCGTCTCCCGCTCTGTGAACATAGCGTCACCATTTAAATGACTGGTGGTCAAATGGCCAAATGCAGCTTGAGTGGCTATAGGGTCATGTCTCAGGATGTTCAGAGAAGGTTGTTCCTCCTCCATTCTGACCCTAGGACTAACTTTGTGGAGCTGGGTGTTCTCCTCAGAGCTGTAGCTGATTGTGAACCCAGAGGTTTGTCCTCCAGTCCACTGGGAGGAGCTGGAGAGTCCAGAGTCACTGCTCAGAGAATGGGTGCCTTCATTTGGCTTGGCTGTGGAAGAAAGAACAAAAAAATCAGTACAATGGAGTGTTGCAGGGACACTGGTTCCATCAGGGAAAGGGGATTTTTGATTATCGGCAAAAATAAGCTCTATGATTAACAAAGCTTTATGATACTTATAGGTTTTGTCCATCAAGATCATTTTCAGACATTAACAGCTTTTATGAAATTTTGAAGCCTAAATACAATAGGCAGAAGTAAAAAGATAAAGGTAGGCTATATACGAACTACACTATGGTCCCATGACTTCTGAAAGCTATTTCAGTTTTTATCTAAAAACATTTTCCCTTAAAGTTAGAGTAGGAATAGATTGCAAGAGCACGATTATAAGCACTGTAAAGCGGACTGAGCTTCATAAAGGAATCATATAATTAATAAACAAAATGAGCAGTTTAGTCAATTTATTCAATTTATAGAAGAGAGTTGGATTGCTTTATACGATGAACAGATTGAATTTAGCCTTCTACTCTCATATAAATATTAATCAACACTGGTAAACAAACATTGGAAAACAACATCTGAGCTTCTGCAAGAACCAATGAGGATCAATCACATGTGTTACTCAGCACGTTTGAGTTTCTGCAAGAACCAATGAGATTCATTCTCATGTATTACACAGCATATTTGAGGTTCCACAAGAACCAATGAGGTTCATTCAAATGTGTTATGCAGCACGTTTTAGCTTCCGCAAGAACCAATGAAGTTCATTCACATGTGTTACACACACATCTGAACTTCTGCAAGAACCAGTGGGGTTCATTCTCATGTGTTACGTAGCATGTTTGAGCTTCCACGAACCAATGAGGTTCATTCTTTTGTGTAACGCAACATATTTGAGCTTCTACAAGAACCAATGAGGTTCATTCTCGTGTGTAACGCAACATATTTGAGCTTCTACAAGAACCAATGAGGTTCATTCTCGTGTGTAACGCAACATATTTGAGCTTCCGCAAGAACCAATGAGGTTCATTCTCATGTTACGCACAAGACGTAAAGTCTTAAGGGTTTGGAACGACATAAGGGTGAGTAAATGATGACAGAATTGTAATTTTTAGGTGAACTAACCCTTTAAGTAATTTGTGTTTCTATGTGTTTCATCCTCTGGCCTATATGACTTTATACTGACACCTATTGGTGTGGATGAAACATCATGCAAAAGCAAACGACTCTACAGATATGATTGTAGAGATTTTCCCAGTTCTATTTGGCATCCATGATATCTAATACGTGAATGTACTTCTAAATACGTTTGTCAGAAGTTCTCATCTTCACCCACTCCTTCATTTAGCCATAATTTAGTCATAGTCTGGGGTACGTACAGTAGTAATGTTAACAAATCTTAAGTGAATTGCAGACACCTTAGTCATCACACAAATACACAGATACACAGACCTAGATGTCTTTGTGTGGCCGTTGTGTGTGTTCTAGCAAAGACAAATCAGTCAGTCAGCGGCAGCTGAACAGAGATCGCAGCAGATAGCATCACGTGTCATGACACACTCACACACACTCGTAGCACTGATCATGACTGATAACACAAATCTAATGTTCAACATGAAGCCAGAAGGCAGCATCACACATGCAGGCTGTACAAACACACCTAAACCCTTTAACCTGACCAGACCACCAATCCTGTCCCTAACTTTACCTGTATCCCACCTCAACAGCAAAAGTGTTTTGCAATACAACACATAAACACATTAGTATATAGTAAAGACACCTAGACTGATCAGACAATGGAAAACTGGTCAGTACATCAACTGGTGACAAACACTGACTCAGTGACACTGACACTTTTATTTAAACCAGTAAAGCTTCTCTAGTCCCAAGAGGCTGAAATCCAAATACCAGGCATGCATGATAAAACGCCACAGCTGGCAACTCTCTCTCTCACACACACACACACATGCACACAACAACAACTGTGATTCAATAGTGTCCATACTATCCACAAACTTTATAAGAGAGCATAAAAAAATCCTCAAAGAGACCTTGACTTTGACTTTCAATTTGACTTTGCGTCAAACAAAAGTCCTTTCTTAGTCACATTTCTTAAAATTCTTAATATCTCTGAACAAGTGAGTTAAGCGGCAACTTTTCCTGATAAATGAGAACAACGGCATACATTTATCACAAGAGCTTTCAAATGCTCACAATATAAATCAACCGGATTCCTGCTGAAAGAGTATCCCACCACCTTGCACCGCTTCAAAAATGCGTGAGTGGCACAAACCTAATGCTTTCCAGAAACATCCTCTTGAATCATTTCCCAAAGGTACGAGACAACCCCAAAGACGACAACAGATGACTTTGACCATGAAAACTGTTATACAGACCAAGAGAAAGAGACATCTGACAGAGTCACCAATGAAAAGAGAGAGATTTTTACAATATACAAAAAGAAAAACAATATATCTAGAATGAATAAAGAAAGTGGGGGAAAGGCAAGCAGTCCTGACCATGTTTATCCTGCAGACGACTGTTCCCATTTTGTCCTGCATGCTTACTGTTTCTGTCCTTCTCTCCTCATGCAGTTTTAAACAGACAGGCAGCTTGCATTCTTTCCAATAAGGTGATAACAGCTCCCCGGGGTCTCCTTCTCTTTCCTTGTCTTCTTTTTCTTTCTCTGTTAAAATCCTTTTCCTCCCTTTCCCTTGTTTTCCCTCCTCCCTTTCCTCTTACAGTGCTGCTCGCTCTCCCCGTCTCTCTCTCTCTCTCTCTCTCTCTCTCTCTCTCTCTCTCTCTCCCCCTCTCTCTCCCTCCACCTCTACCTCCACACACAGGTAACCCCTTTCAGGTGCCCCTCTTGGGTGTACGGGAAAATCCTGGCTTGGGAAGCATGATTCCGTTTGAACCAGCCAAAACTCCTCAGAATACAGCTGTACACACACACACACACACACATGCTTGTTGTAGAGTGCACACAGACGCTCTGAGGACCTTGAGCCCTCCAAATATGGAGTGGAGAATGTAAACACAAGGGCGGAGTTATGTGTGGGTGGAGAGACAGAGCAAAAGAGAGAGATAAGAGGGGTATTGATGTACTAAAGAACAAGAGTGCCAGGTAAAAAGAAACACAAAATGATGAAAGGAAGATTGAAAGAAAGCCAAAGAAAGATAACTGAAGAGCAAAAAACACTATGAAACTTTGGTCGGCTGGCAGTAGCATTCCTTCAGACTGTTTGTCGCTGTGACTGGCAGTAATTACAGGCATACAAGTGTGTGTTTGTGAGCGTGTGTAATTCTATATTTGAGCTTATGCATTGTAAATTGTAAAGGCTGTTTGTGCACCAACCATGAGGTATCTCTAAATTACACGGCTGCTTGGGACAGAATCACACAACCAGATGTGCATCAAGCCTCAGTTCCATATGACACACACATTAAGCTGTTGGGATTGATTTTTTACAGTTGAGAACAGAAACTCCCAGCCCTGGAATTTCCAATTCTTGTGCGCAGTGCTACATTTTACTATTTAAAACATTAGACTCTGTGTAACCAAAAGCAAATGTTACTTAATAGTTCCCTGATCACTGAACTTTAACCGGACAAGAAGTACAAAGTTCATTTTTATAAAGTTAAATACTCACTGTGTTGTGCTCGCTGAAGCAGATTTACTAAGGTAGGTGGGGTATAATGTGCCAGCCTCTATATAATGTATGTTACTCTATATAGTACTCCTCCAAAGTTTTGGATTAATAAGAATTTTTTTTTTAAGAAAAGCAAGGATGCATTAAATTGACCAAAAGAGACAGTAAATGCATTTATATTGTTACCGAAGGTTTCTATTTCAAAATAAATGCAATTTAATCTTGAAATTCTAAAATGATGCATATTTTCAAAAAAATATGAAGCAACACAACTGTTTTCAACATTGATAATCATCAGCAAATCATCGTATTAGAATGATTTCCCAAGGATCATGTTTTTTCATATTTAAAAAAATTAAAAAAAGAAATATATATATATATATATATATATATATATATATATTACAAAATTAGCTTTTATTATTATTAGCTTTTAACGTCTTTGTTTTTTTTTACCATATAGAACTCATAATTTGTAGCCTTATTTTGTCTTTATTTTTAAGGAAAATATAGATTTTTACAAATTAAATATTGTTTGTTTTTTCTTTGCAACATTCATTTTCTACATACTTGGTAAAATTGTGTTTTTCTCTCTTTTAATTTAACAAACTATTACCAAAATAGCAAAAACTTTGTCAATAAAATCTATACGTACATGAGTGCACGCTATATGATGGAATTACAATAAAAACATACTTGACTTAATCATCCATCCAAGACATTAACTCTTCCAGAATAATTGTATTGTGTAAATTACGTTTTGCAGTATGATAAAATGCCAACCTTATCATCATGATTTTATATAGTAACCATCTGAACATTGAAAAGTGGATTTTTGTTAAAATGTCAACATTAAAATAGCTTTCTAAAAAATGCACTGTATTTTAACAATCTTGAGCACAAGCCTTATAAAATCAAATTGAAAATGTACACTTATCAAGCCTGTTATCAGTAAATTGATTTCCTTTCAGAAGGCATGCTTATATCTCAGTATATATTAAGATTATTCCTAACATTATTACTATGATTGAATGAATAAAAAACAATTAGTTTGCATATCACCTTATTATAATGGAAATGGATGCATTAAATATATAATAATATAAATATAATACAATACCATTATACTTGTTATTGAGATTTCACACTGTACATTCATAGGAATTCAACATCTTATTTTCTTCTCTGCCTTACTTCTCTTTGTGTAGAAGGCAACTTCAATTAAAAACTGGTCGTAAATGGTAGCCCACTGTACTCTACATGCTGGCCCTTAAATAACACGAGTCATTTGGCTCTGTTATGTCTGAGCTCCATCCACTGCTTTGATATTCTGGCTCGCTAAAACCTCATAAACTTTGAGCAGCTCTCTATTACTACAGTTCATTTAGTGCAGCAACGTTAACATTTACAGTAATTACAAACCCTCAAGCGAAACTTGCGGTGCTATAGCAAGTGGCAGTTCATTATGGTCTGGAGGCTTCAGTCCAAACAAGATTAGATTAGGGTCAAATTCAAGAATTTTACTATTATTGTATAGGAGGTTAAGCTTTTCCATCCACCCTGAACAAACCAGCACAGTCTCATATGTTCCAATTAACCTCGGCAAACAGTGCCCAGACTTATTAGAGTTAAAGCGTGTTTCCTGTACCAGAACATAACTTGACAATTACTAGACCATTACAGAGACTCAGAAAACGTCTCGGGTTACGTATGTAACCCTGGTTCCCTGAAGGGGAACGAGACGCTGCGTCAGAAAACGCTAGGGGAAACCCTTGACGTCAGTCACGTGAAGATGTGTACAACCAATGGGAATTTTACGCGTGTGAATGCGAGTCACGGAAGTGACGTCATGAACAGAGCATAAAAGCGCGCCGGAACCCGGAAGTGACAGCAAAAGAGTGTCTGAAGCGGGCCCGGAGGCGCAAGGAGCTGAGGCGAAGACGCAGCGTCTCGTTCCCCTTCAGGGAACCAGGGTTACATACGTAACCCGAGACGTTCCCTTTCATGGGAACTTCGAGCTGCGTCAGAAAACGCTAGGGGAACGTTATACCAACGTCACCTCAGCGACGCCGGCCTACGGATGTGTCTCAGCTCACTGAGAGAGCACCCTCGTTCCCGGAGCGGAATCGAGATCTAACTGATAGAATCTCATAAAGGTGTGCGGTGAGGACCAGCCAGCCGCAGCACAAACATCAGCAAGGGAAACTCCTGAGAGAAACGCCTTGGAGGTCGCCACGCTCCTAGTGGAGTGGGCCCGGACCCTCAGGGGAGAAGCATGTCCGGCCGACTCATAAGCCAGACAGATAGCCTCGACTATCCATCGGCTTAGGGTTTGTTTGGAAGCTGGAGCCCCCTCAGGGGTCCCAAAACAAACGAACAGTTGGTTTGACTTACGCCAGGTAGCAGTCCTGAGGACGTAAGCGTCCAGTACTCGTACTGGACAGACCTTGTTCTTTCGCTCCTGCTCATGATCGTCAAAGGGGGGAGGACAGAAGGCCTGTAGCATGATAGACCGAGCCACGTTCGTAAGAACCTTAGGGACATAGCCTGGCCTCGGGTGAAGAAAAACCTTCGTCATCCCGGGCGCAAACTCGAGGCAAGAAGGAACCACCGAGAGAGCTTGAAGATCCCCGACCCTCTTAAGCGAGGTGATAGCCAGCAAAAGAAGGGTCTTTAGGGAGAGGAGTTTAATAGGAAGCTCCTCTAATGGTTCAAAGGGTGCCTGGGACAGGCCTTGGAGTACCAAAGACAAGTCCCAGGCAGGAACCCTGGTCTGTGCCACAGGTCTCAGCCTTAGAGTGCCACGAAGGAAACGAGAGACTAGGGGGTCCCTGCCCAAGGACACCCCTCCCAAAGGTATGTGGCAAGCCGCTATGGCAGCCACATAAACCTTCAAGGTAGAAGGGGCCAACCCTGTCGCAAACTTCTCCTGTAGGAACTCCAGCACTTTGCCAACGGGACAGGTTACTGGGTTTAACTGCCTTACGCTACACCAAGCAGAGAAGAGTTTCCACTTTAGAGCGTAGAGTTTCCTCGTGGAGGGAGCTCTGGACTGAAGGATGGTCTCTACAACCTCGGCTGTGAGACCAGATTCGAAGAACTGGACCCCCTCAGGGGCCAGACCTTCAGCTTCAGAAGTTCTGGACGGGGGTGAATAACACAACCCTCCGCCTGGGACAGAAGATCCCCCCTGACCGGAATCTCCCAGGGGACTCCGTCTAGGAGGGATATCAGGTCCGAGAACCAGATCCTGCTGGGCCAAAAGGGGGCCACCAGCGTGAGACGGACCCTGTCCCGACGAACTTTGGCCAGAACTCCCGGGAGCAGAACAATCGGGGGAAAAGCGTACAGGTGTAGCCTCGGCCACACCTGCATCATGGCATCCTGCCCCAGCGGCGCTGGGTACGTTAAGGAGAACCATAGAGGGCAATGAGTATTCTCGACCGAGGCAAACAGGTCTACCTGTGCCTTCCCGAATCTCTTCCAAATCTGCTCCACCACCTCGGGGTGGAGCCGCCATTCCCCGGGCCTCGGCCCCTGCCTCGACAGGAAGTCTGCTCCTATGTTCTGGACTCCAGGGATGTGAGCTGCCCTGAGTGAGAGCAGCTTGCCCTGGGCCCAGAGAAGAACTTGTCTCGCCAATTTGTACATCGGATGAGAACGAAGACCTCCCTGGTGATTGATGTAAGCCACCACTGTCATGCTGTCTGTGAAAACAGTGACATGATGCCCAATTAGGTCTGGGAGGAAAGCAAGTAGCGCTCTGCGGACCGCCAGTAACTCCAGCAGGTTTATGTGCCAGGACTGGTGCCGCAGGCTCCAAAGCCCTTGTGAGGAGCGGTCCCTCAGAACCGCCCCCCAACCTGTGAGGGAGGCATCCGTTGACAGAGTTACTCGTCGAGACGGAGCCCCCAACACGGGGCCTTGTGACAGGAACCAGATGTTCTTCCACAGGGTCAAGGTGCGTAGGCATCGCCTCGTGACCTTGATTGTGCGAAGCGGGTTGCCCCTCGGGGAAAACCCTTTGGTCCTGAGCCACCACTGCAGGGGTCTCATGTGCAGCAGGCCGAGCGGTATAACGCTGGACGCTGCTGCCATGAGCCCTAACACTCTCTGAAAGTGTTTGACAGTGCGTAGCTGGCCTAATTTTATGCTCTCGACAGTTGATTGAATGGAATGAATGCGCCCGGGGGATAGCCGAGCAGACATTGTTTCCGAGTCCCAAATGACTCCCAAGAAGGTGGTTCTCTGAGCAGGAGAAAGCACACTCTTCTTGGTGTTCAACCTTAACCCCAGCTCTTGCATGTGAGCAAGCACGACATCTCGATGACGTGCTGCTAACTGAGACGATTGGGCTATTACTAGCCAATCGTCTATATAATTGAGGACACGGATGCCCTGTAACCGCAACGGAGCCAGTGCAGCGTCCACGACCTTCGTGAACGTGCGGGGTGAGAGCGATAGGCCGAACGGAAGTACACGATACTGGTACGCCTTCCCCCCGAAGGCGAACCGTAGGAACTTCCGATGCTGAGGAAGGATGGAGATGTGGAAGTATGCGTCTTTTAGGTCGATTGTGACGAACCAGTCCTCGGACCTGATATGCGTCACAATCTGCCTGAGCGTCAACATTTTGAATTTTAGACGCAAGATAGTGCGATTTAGAAGACGCAAATCCAGAATGGGCCGCAACCCTCCATCCTTCTTCGGAACTATGAAGTATCGGCTGAAGAAACCGGACTGTCTGTCTGTAAGGGGCACATACTCGATGGCCCCTTTCTCCAGCAGAGAGTCTACTTCCTGTTCCATAATCAGAGCCTGCTGGGGCCCTACCGCGGACGATAGGATCCCCATAAAACGGGGTGGTGAAGCCCCGAATTGAATTTTGTACCCGGAGGTTACTGTGCGCAGGACCCATTGAGAGATGCCCGGCAGACGCAACCATGCGGACTGGAACTCTACTAAGGGAATCAGCCTCTCGAGACTGATCTCTGATACGAGCAGAGACACCACAGGGCCGGGGTTTCCGGACACCGTACTGGTGGAATGCTCTAGGACCCTCCTTAGAGGGGGCAGTGCCTCCGAGACGGGCTCCCTCGGGAACCGGACACGGAGCTGACCGCCTTGGTGCGGCTTGCCTCTGGCGTCAGGAACGCTTAGAGGTAGCCTTCTTGGCATTTAGGACGTTCCTCAGATCCATCCTTTTACCAGAAGGCTGGGCCCGAGAGTGTTGTCCCGACCTCCCTTTATTAGGGGGAGGTAAACGAGATGCAACACTCTCCTTCTGTGAGGCCCTGTACGAGGAACTGCGAGCCCGTGTTTGGCTACTGGGCTCACGTGAAGGGTGGCGGGGAAGGACTTTGCTGAACGCCACCTGCTGTCGTGCAGCCTCCTGAAACTTATCGACAACGCTTTTTACGGCGTCGCCGAACAAGCCCGAAGGGGACAGAGGGGCGTCCAACAAAACGAACTTGTCCTTATCCTTTATGGCTGAAAGATTGAGCCATAAATGCCTCTCCGTAGCCACCAGAGCTGCCATTGAGCGCCCGACAGAGAAGGCCGTTTCTCTAGTGGCTCGGAGAGACAAATCCATGGCCCGACGCAGCTCTGCCACTGCTTCGGGACCAATACCGCCACCTTGATCGAGGTCTCCCAGCAAATCTGCTTGGTAGGCCTGCAGCAGTGCCGTGGTGTGCAGGCACGCTGCAGCCTGACTAGAGGCAGAATATGCTTTTCCCACCAGTGATGATGTGACTCGCAACGGTTTGGTGGGGAGCGCCGGGGCTTTAATAGTGGATGCCGAATGGGGCACAAGGTATCCCGCAAGAGCCTCGTCCACCTTCGGCATCCCTCCGTAACCGTAAGGATGAGCTCCGGTAAGAGTAGCGTACATCGCACTAGACGATGTATGCACCCTATCGGAAGCTGGCTTCTTCCAAGATCTCGACACCTCAGTATGGAGATCCTGGAAGAAAGGCATTGCCCGGCGCTGGGGAGCGACACGAGCCGGAAGGTAACGCTCATCCAACTTACTTTTGCTGGGACGGGCGTTCCTAGTCTCTGCCGGCCAATCAATATCCAGACGAGAGACTGCTCGTGTCACAACCTCGATCAGTTCCTCGTACGCCGGTGAAGAGGGTGGCGAAGCCTCCTCAACCGGATCGATGCTAATCACCTCCTCCTCCTCAGAGCAGGATAATGACAGCACCGAAGTCCCAGTCGGATTGGAAGAAACCGCGCCTGAAACGCGTGCTTCCAACCTCCGGCTGGAACTGGGATCAGCACAGTCGAACTGCGATCCATTTGCGATCCCCAAGATTGAGAACGCCGCCGAGCCTCAGCCGCAGCGGGTCCCGAACCTTGAAGAACGCGAGTCTGGTTAGTATCCGCAAATACTGCCAGACGGGAGCGGAGAGTACGCAATGAGAACCTCTCGCAGTTCTCACAATCACCGCCCTCAAGCGCTGACCGAGCGTGCTCCGCTCCCAGACAGACAACGCACTGAATGTGTGTGTCCTTTCCCGTAATGAAACGAGTGCAAGGAGAAACACACGATCTAAATGTCTGCTCCGCCATAATCACAACGCAATCCAATGGGAGGTTTGAAACTCGCAAGCACAAACTCTCTGACACACGCACGCTGAAGACACTCAAAGCTGTCACTTCCGGGTTCCGGCGCGCTTTTATGCTCTGTTCATGACGTCACTTCCGTGACTCGCATTCACACGCGTAAAATTCCCATTGGTTGTACACATCTTCACGTGACTGACGTCAAGGGTTTCCCCTAGCGTTTTCTGACGCAGCTCGAAGTTCCCATGAAAGGGAACTACTATTTCCATCCTGAAATAAAGACTGCTTACATGTGCATTCATGCTTTTGTTTTCCTCTCCTAAAATAAATCCCCACAATCCCAAGGTTTCACCACGGAAGTCCCACAAGAGGCATATGAAGTACTATGAAAACATGTTCCGAATTAGTGAATTCAAAGCCAGATTTAGTGCTCTTGTAGTATGTTAATAAAGACATAGTAAAGTGTATACAGACTCGTCCGTTTGAAACATGCCTCAACAAAAAAATAGTTATGATGTGTCACAAAAACAATAGCCTAAGGACACGCAGAATGATGAGCTCATGATGACACATCGTGCCTTTTAGTTTTCTAGATGATAACTAACTGTAATTCAAGTATTTTATTCCTAACAGTTTTTTTAATAGTTTCTGACAGTTTGAAAGGGCATTTTGTTGAAATAGAAATCTTTTGTAAAATTATAAATATCTTTACTGTCATGTTTGAACAATTCATGTTGAATAAAATAATACATTTCTTAAAAAAACTAAATTCTTACTGATCCCAAACTTCTGACAACATGCCTTCCTATTCCCCGATATTTCCCATAAAAATGTATAGCTTGCAAGATATCAGAATCAGGCTTTGACAAAGTGACACAGTTCTATTCAAGATGACTTTTCTAGACCTTATGAAGAACTTGGGGTGTTCAGCGTTACCTGCTGCTGTAAAGTCCCATTGATCCGGTAGTGAATCCAGACCGTCATTTTCAGAAACAACGGCTGAACTGTTCATCCTGTAGCCACAAGCTGAAATAGAGAAGCACATTGTTATCCTTTATAACAAAATGTATTAATACCTAAACCAGCCATATTGGATAATTCACAATGACCAATAAAATATCTTCCCATGGCAAAGAAATGTGAGGATACCTGAAGCAAGGGATGGATCTCTCCCCGCATTTTCGGAAAAGAGCACCTTCACCACACCATCCTCTGGAAATCTTGGGTCTTGAAAGAAGACAAAAGCAAATGATGACTTAACTGCTTGAAATAGATGGAAAAAACTATGCTGCATGGCAATACGGGAACATCAACACACATGAGTTCAATGACAGTTGATTCATCTGTGACTTGTAAGCACGCTCACCACAGCCATGTGACTCTTTTCTTGTCTGTCCATCTATATTACACTTGTCTTGATTGTGTAAGGTTTCCCATTGTGTAAGGACCAAAATTACAGAAGTGTTTGTGTAAAGACTCAAGTTGTCTGTCTGTTTCTCAGATCTGCTTCTGCCACCATGCGTCTAGCTTGTCATTTCTTACCAAAAACATTTGGCGCGCTCACATGCTCTGTCACGTATACACTCACACACCAGGAAATGCCAACCTGCATTCAAAACAATGAAGTACAAGCATGTGCTGGCCCCAAAAAGTAAGTAATACAAATAGCAGCTGCTAGAGCTTTTCTCAGAGACAACTTTGAACTAAATATGAACATTCTCAACCAGATTTAAGATACAAATACTTTGTCATCAATTTGAACAATTTATCTATTCTTTTACCAGCCCCACTATATATTAAATGGGTCATGACTGATAACACATATCTACTGTCTCTATCTACCAGAAGGCAGCATCACACATGGTATATTAAAAGTGTACTATTATGCTTTTTCAATTTTTCACCTTTAGTTACCGTAATTCTGCCGTTTAAGCATTAAAAAGATCTAAAAAGTTACAAAGCTCAAAGTCCAGTCCAAAGGGAGATATTTTATTTAATACAATCTTGATTAGCTGCATTAGAGACGACAGTGTTAATGCTATGTCCACTATGTTTCCTAAACTAGAAATTTATTTTAAACACTGTTCCTGGACATTATAACCCCGACATTTGTCTGCTCACTGCAAATTTTACAGAGAAGAGCTTCTAGAACCTTTCACAATCGTATCACGTGCTCCTTGTTCCATGTGTTTCCCTAGTTTTGAGAGTGCCGTTTGTTTTGGTTATTGGTTTTTGAATAAAAGAGTTGCATTGTTTCCTGCTGCTTCTCCACGTTTCTCCACATTTAACTAACAGAACCTAAGAGATTACTGTTACTGGATGTAATGGAACATGCAATCACCAATTGATTGCTTTTGGCTTGTTGTTCCTGTTGCCGCTTTTTTTTTGTTTAATACAGTTGCTGAACTGACTCACGTGTCTGCCTTATACTTTATGCTTCTATTGCTGCATAAACATGGTGTCAGAAGAAGCCCAGCGCGTTCATCCTTCAGTTTACGCAGTAACAGCTGTAATCTCTTCGATTATGGACGCTCTTAATGCTGTGGTCGAGCCTCGTTCTTATAGTGGCGTACCAGTCCAAATCATGGCTAACATACCTCCTCCGTCACAGATAAATATGACTGGAAACTGGAGCCCTAACTGGGATTTATTCAGAGCTAAGTTTGAGGATCATGCGCTAGTCACAGGCCTGGCTGAAAAGACCACGGAGGCCCAAGCTGTCACATTGAGAAGTGTGATGGGATCTGAATGCAGGCATGTTTACCGGCATTGCTGCACTGGATGCATACTTGATGCATTGGATGCATACTTCAAGCCTGCCAGAAATGTCATTTATGAGAGGCGCGGTAAGTGTTTGGCAGTTGTAAATAGGAGGAAGGGGAATCCACTGACAGTTTTGTCACGAAATTTATAGAAAAAGCAGCAATTTGTGATTATCGTGGATTGAAGGATAAAATTATTTGTGACAAAATCGTACTGGGCATCACAAATGAAGGAACCAGACGCAAGTTGTTAAGTGAAAAGAAACTAACACTGCTCACAGCCATCAAGGTGTGTCGCACAGCTGAACAGACAGATATGAGAGAGTGATGGATGCGGCATATATGCATCCAGCCAAAATGGTTCACGCGATTGCTAGGAAACCATTCAAGCCTATCCAGCTAAAGCAGAGTAATTCACCAAGACTCTTAGACACAAACAATACATGCCGATACAGTGGCAATGTGCATTCATTTACATTTATGAATTGGGCAAACGCTTTTATCCAAAGTGACTTACATTGAATTCAAGGAACACATTGATATTCTAATCAGTTCTTGCTTTCACTGGGCGTTGTAAGCACCAATGCTCCACTGACTGAGCTACAGGAAAGCCTGGCAGCCTGGCATTCAGGAGACACGGACAGTAATACGGCAAAACGTGCAGATTCTATGGACCTGACAATCACTTTTCAAAAGTGTGTCTTAAAAGCAAAAGCAGACCCACAGAGGGGAAGCTTCACTGCATTGAATATTGCAAAGAGCAGTCAGTCAGGGAAAATGATGAGGATATTTATTCAGTTGAGTCCATTAATATGGTGCACATGAAAGGGAAGAAATGGTTTGTTTCCCTGCAATTACATGGCAAGTCACTGCGTTGCCAGTTGGACTCTGGAGCAACTTGCAACGTGATGAGCTACAAGGACTCTATTGGCATTTTTGATGCAGAATGCTTGATCAAAGGAGAGAGATACCAACTGTCATTTGAGATAGTAGAAACAAGTAAAAGTCCACTTCTCTCAGGCTCTATTTGTGAACAACTCCCAGATGTTTACAATTCCAGATGATGTGCTCAAAATTGAACACAAATGGTCTGAGTCTCTGACCAAGGAACGGTTAATTGACAAATTCGGCGATGTGTTTAACTTGCTTGTGGATTCTCAGCAGCCATATCACCCTGTAGCCTAAGACTGGTTGCCCACTGAAGCTAAGAAGGGTTGAGCCTGGTCAGTACCTGGATGGGAGACCTCCTGGGAAAAACTAGGTTGCTGCTGGAAGTGGTGTTAGGAGGCCAGCAGGGGGTGCTCACCCTGTGGTCTGTGTGGGTCCTACCGCCCCAGTATAGTGACGGGGACACTGTACTGCAGCAAGCACCGTCTTTCAGATGAGACGTTAAACTCATCGTTAAATATTGCGGCATAAACAATTACATGCAGGTTACACACAAAAGCTTCTCCTAAAGCTTCTTACATCTGTGAGAAGCGGGAGGATGAAGATGAAACTTATGATGAAACTCAACTGAAACTTCTCTTTATTTCAAACAAAACAATAGACTATAAATATAAACCAAAATTGCACATTTGTGCATAACCTGGAGAAACTACAGAGGAGTCAGAGAATACGGAAACTACGGAGCACATCGTAAGTAAACATCGCTAACAACTGACAAAGACGAAGGAACACATGAGGGCTTTGTAAATTAGGGGATAAGATGCAGCTGACAAGACAACCAAGGTCACTAATGACGCAACAGGTGAATGCAGGAAGTGCACGAAAGACACGACTGACGTAACACTAGCCAACATTAGTGTTGATATAGTGTTTTCTGTAGCTTTTGTAAGGCTGTTCACCACCACTAAGAAAAACTAGCCAAACTGTGGTTATCGACAAGTATCAGAATTAAATGGTGTATAATTTTGTATCTCTCGCATTCTCTGCATGAGAAAATTACAAAATAAATATACCACTCTGAAACGCTCTGTAAAATATGTGCTTGCGAAGTGTGTGCATGTAATTTGTTCCCACATGTTTGTTAACATTCTTAAATCTGAATCAGGCTTGAATTGGTTTGAAATTGTCGCCATTCTTGATATGACATTTCCTGAAAACACTAACCTCTGCCAATCACAACACACTATCAAAAGCAGATTTTACTAGAAGGGGCTTCATCAAAAACGGGGTGTGATTGGAGTAAAATTTATGATTTTTTCTTTTACAATCACGGATGAAAGCATATTCAAGTACACCTCAGAAACAAAAACAAAACTTCATAAAAAAGCATAATAGGACCCCTTCTCAGTGTCAACGTATAAAATAACCATTTGAAGCACAATGGCACATGGCCGGTCTCACGGAGGAGCTATGGGGGCATAAAAGGAGGAGCGATGAAAGTGAAGGATGAGAGAGGACCAGGCCTGAACAATTAAATTTGTTTATGTGTGTGAGGCAGTCGTCCATGAGGGGCTGCTGCTTTTACTTTCAGGTTGTGCTTATTTTTGTGTATAAAGTGTTATTTATACACTTAACATTATTAAGTGTATAAATGTTTGCCGGTGTGTGTGAGTGAGTGCGAGTGAGTGTGTGTGTGTGTGTGTGTGTGTGTGTGTGTGTTTGAGTGAGTGTGTATCCCGTACCTTACCCGTATCCCACCTTCAATAGCAGTAAATGTATTTTGCAACACAACATGAACACAATAACTACATTGTACCTAATATAAACCATAACCATTTTGTCTTCTGAATCATAATGTTTTGTCTGAAAGTGTTTTGAGCTACATAGAAGATAAATGTCATTTGGTTTGTTATTTTGTAAATGCAAATACCTTCTTTGATTTTTATCTTCAAATATTTTTGAAGATAAAAATATAAGCTAAAACTGTGCAATGATTTTACCAAAATACTTTGGTACCTTTGTTGGCGTGATCAAGGTCTTCTTTCTGCAAGGAAAGTTGGTCTCCAGACAGAGCACCAGAATGAAACTGCACACGAAACACTGTCTCATGAGCCCTCATGGAAACATTTTTATGATAACATGCAATCTGCAGAGAAAGAAGAAATGGAGCTGATACAGTATGCAGTTTTCATAAGATTAGAGAGAAGAAAAAAAAACATGCTTTGGATGGTTTATAAGAGTCTTTAACTAGTGAGGACCATTAAAATATCATCACTAGTCGGTTGTTATAATATTTCACTATATAAGTGAGGACATTTGAGCCACAACAAGTATAGCCAAATCTGGCTGTGTGTGTGTGTGTGTGTGTGTGTGTGTGTGTAGGTTTTAACTATACTTGTGAGGGTCAAATATATATAAAAAAAAATATTATGATAACCAACTAGTTAGCACGTTACTGGTTCTCACTAGTTAAATAGCATATTGTATCGGCCAAATGGGTGTTTTTCTTTTTTCAAAACTTGTGTTTTTTGTGTGCAAAAACCCTAACAAACTGAAAGCATTTTTTAATTGAAAAACGTGCAATGAAGAACACCTGTAGTTTCACTTTTTAATGTCATCGAATCATTGAAAAATATAACAGTAAGAGAGAATAATAGATCAGAATCATAATATCATATATTACATTAGCTACAGCGAGGAGGTGGAGAGGAGGTGGAGCCACACCTATCCATTGTTTTCACTGACGTCACAAAATCTGCGCAATTACCCACCAGGCACTGTGCGCTGCCATTTTGAATTCCTACTGTCAACTCGTATATCTTATTGACGATCGGGTTATTGGTCAATCCCATGACAGAACTAAACTTCTTTCATTCGTTATCATGTCTTTTGTTTCTCTTGAGTCTGTTAGTCCAAATAAAAACACACCTAATGTTAATGTTTATTTATTTAGGTCTACGTATTTATTTTAATCGTAAAACATAAAAATGAACCGGACGATCTCAAACATGAAAACACACATATGAACAAAACGCATGCAAATGAAGATGCAGATGCAGCGGAAAACAATCCAGCAGGAATGAAGCAGGTGAGTCGGATCTGAGTCTGTAATATATATTAGGATGAAAGATTTGATATGTTTATAAATGTGTTGTTCTCATGATCTTGTTTACTTTCTTCGCAGGTGTGTAAAGGGGCCGAACCGCCCTCGATCTCTTAGGCTCCAGATCCACTGATACTCAATCCATAACGAGTCTATAATTGTATTACCGTATATAAATAATCATGCTGTGCTTTCAATAAATCATGATTTTCCTAAAGTTGTTTAATTCTCCATAAGAACTGATTCATCAGTATCAGTCGTATCACTGTGATGGATGTGAAACTGTCGTTTGAATATACCATCGGATGGGTTATTGTCTGTCGACTGTAACACATTTTTACTTTTGGTATACATTGCTGCTTGTAAACAAATTAAATATTGTCAATACATTTAAACTTACCCCCTACAAAATGTTTAGAGCATATGATCGTTCTATTCCATTTTTCTTCGGTCTGAATGTCAGCCCTGTTGATCGCAGCTTTCCATACACGTCGCCTTTCTTCTGACAAAATTCGTGTTCTTTCACATTGTCCAGTTATTACTTTTGGAAGTTTAAAAAAGCTTACATCTTTACTTACTCCTGGCCTATTAGAGCATCGAAAAATTCCACAGATAGGCATTTGTGGGCATAAGTTTTGAAGTTGAAAGCTTTGTTGTTGCTTGCACAGGGAATCAAAATGGCGGATATGCCGGTGCGCAAGTTTCGATGACGTCACGTGAAAACAACGGATACATTCTTCGAGTTTCACGGCCTCAGTGCATTGCAGATTTTTCAAAAATATTCATTGAAAAATAAAAATTCAAAAATACCGCCATATTGACAGCCGTATTGCGGAAAGCGGCGTTGTTTCGTCGTGATGCGAGATAAACGGTTTCCCAGGATGCCAGACAAAGAGAGAAAGGAAAGTCTCTCAGAGGCTTTGTACACACCCACGGGCACTCAGACAAGGCACGTGATTGGTTCCCGGCGCGAGATCGACGAATGAGAGCACGGGTGGAGTGGGAGCCTCTTCGCCTCTCTCAGAAGCAAATGTTGACGATCCCGAACTGATTTAATGGCCTCATTATACCAGTGCAGTAACATCATCGTCATCATTCATCATCACATTCTTCGAACCGCACAGGTCTGTCATCGTGGTCAATACTGGAGTCAAGTCTCAAGATATTACTGTCATTGATGAGTGTAGAGCACCATAATACGTATCGTATGAGAGAGAGAGAGTAAATATATAAATATTAAGGTTTTATAATTAAATAGATTTAATTAAAATATATATAAAGTATAATTATACATATTTTAAACATTCTGGTACCTAGACACACATATACGGAAATTCCTAGGGGGGCCAATCCTACTTCGCGGATTTTTACCTATCAGGGGGTTCTGGGCCACATTAACCGCGATAAACGAGGGGTCAAATCTGTGGTGAAACATGGAACTGCAGCGCTCTAATGAGAGATTTCAGACTGCCCCGCTTATTTTCCCATCACCTCAAGTAAACCTCGTTCCAGACCAAGACGATATCTCAACGCCAGTGTTGCTAGATTGGGTGGGTCTAGACTGCCCAATTGGGCTCCTTTTGGTCACGTCCGACCGGAAAAAATGCATTTGTCTGGTTGATAAAATTTGCACATTTCATATAAATGCATATAAATTTCATTAAAACAAATCCCCCCCCCCCCCCCCCCCCCCCTCCATAGGCAATTCTAAGAAGGCATTCAATCTCTATCAATAAACATTAGAGCACCACAGTCAGGCTGAATAACGCAAGGTTATCATAAATCTGCCTGTTGTGTTCAGCGATTAAAATATAAAGCTTTCAAAATGTTTATCATAACTAGCGCTAAGACCCAGAATCTTCCCTTCCCAATTTTTTACGGCCAGGAGCAGCTACGGATCACTTTTTGAGTGGCTGCTGTGAGACAAGTCGACGGTCTAAAGAGGAACGATTCAGTGAAAATAGCGTCCGGTGTTGCTTTATAAAGGCAGAACACCAACCGCTATTCACACTCTTGAACGCGGCTGCACTGGCAGTTTTCTTTTTTAACGTTTCCTTCTGATCTCCAGCACCCCCTGCAGCACCTCTGTGCACCCCACGCTTTGAGAACCACTGAGACATGAGTTAAAATTAGTGTACGCAATTCAATGTCATCACTAATATATTTATTGTGTGAGTGTGTGTTTGTGTGTGTGTGTGTGTGTGAGAGAGAGAGAGAGAGAGCGAGAGAGAGAGAGAAAGAGAGAGAGAGAGAAAGAGAGAGAGAATGAATGTGTGCCTCTGTGTGTGTGTGAGTGAGAGTCTCACCATTAAATCTCCTATGATCATCTGTGGGGGTTCCAGATCAAAACACACACTGTCTGTCTGACCTATTGCAACCTGCCTGAAAGTGAAATACAAGCACTAAATATGCACATATTCTAAATATAATCGCATGGATAAACATGATGATACATTTAAAAGTATATAAATAATATAGTAATATTCTTACTGCACTCCTGATGTGTATATTGTCTGCGTGCCTTGATAAACTCTGATAAACAGCTGACACACTGAAAACAAACAAATCCACAGAAAAATGGAATCACACTTACAGATCTCACTTATGTCATTAACAAATTAACTTTGTCTCAGATGCTTCTACTCAACATCCTTGGAGAAATAACAGTAAAAACAATTTAAACTAAATACAATTGGCATAATGTACATTTAATGTGGAGTTCATAGCTTAGCTTCGGTTTTGGAAGAATCTGATACAGAAATACTTTTAAAGCATTAAGTAATCTCAATTAATGTTAATTTATACATAAACAATTGAGTACATTTTTAACAACAAAATCTTAGTTAATTCAATGAACACACATGAATACTTTATATTCAACAATACATTTAAAATTGTATATTACTACTATTAATCTAGATTAAAATGTTTGTTGTTAGATAAAATTACTAATAAAACTAATACTTGATTACTAAGGTATTTTTTCAAGAGAAATATTATTAAGAGATTTAAATGGGGTGACAAAAGGCTGAAATTCTTTGGAAAATAAGAACACAATTTCACTTAAAACATAAATGACTGGATCAAAAGGGCATATGGGTGTTTTCATCACCTGTAGGATGGAAGTCAGGAATGGGATGGATTTTAACGTGGTGGATGAAGAGCGGGGAAGGGTTTATGTGGATCTGGTGAGTAAGCAGTCTGCCAAACACCTGCACATACCTGAACCATACACAAACACCTCAGTCAATAATAAATCAAGCCTCACAACACCAGCACAACTTTAGATAAAACAGCATAAAAGCATCAGTCTGGTATTGGCAATAATCAGCATTTAAAAACAATGGGATTTAAGGGAAGAAAGAATGGATGATTATTTCAAAGAGTTAGTTCATCCAAAAACAAAACAATTCTGTCATTAATACACACACTCTCTTAGCTGCAAACCTGTAAGACGTGTTCATCTTCGGAACACAAATAAATACATTTTAATGAAATCTGTTTTGTGCAAACAAGGCACTCGAATCACTTCATAAACCAGTCACATGGATTACTTTTATGATTTCTTTACTACTTTTCTGTGGCTTGAAAGTGGTAGTTGCATTGGCTGTCAATTGATGGACAGAAATCTCTCATATTTCATTAAAATATTTTTATTTGTGTTTCAAAGATTAAGAAAAGTATTGAGGGTGAGCGATTAATGACCTGATTTTCTTTCTTTTGTGTGTGTGTGTGGGGGGGGGGGGGGGTGCACTATCCCTTTAGTCTGGCTGTACTAGGCCTGAAGAAAAATGATTCACTGCTATTCTGGGTGAGCCACATTATCATAGAGAATAAATAGCTTTACAGTGTTGCCAAAATCAGTTTCTTTGTGTTGTTCCAGCTACGGATCAGAACAGAATATTTATGTGACGATTTTTAAAGATTTACTATAACTCATTTTGGTGAAAAGTGTTTCTAGAGTCAATAGAGATGAGAGAGCATGTAAGGCAAGGGAAATTATCATATTTTAAACAGCAGGTAAAGAAGTTTACAGTAAAAACTGTTCCTCAGTTTGCACGTGCACGAGGGGTGATGGGTGGTGGCTTTTAGGATGATTTAAAAATGACACTACCAAAGTATAAATGAAGATGTTTCACAGAAAAGGGAAGTGGGAATAATATCAGGACGTCCACACTGCATAGGGGGATTTCCTCTCATGTGTGACCCTGAACCGCTGTCCAGAGTAAAACCTTCACTCATGACACACTGCTGAGTGACCAAAAGCCATAACATAACTAACAACTTATGTTGTCACAAGAGAAGTGACACATTTCATTTGTAACATTTCTTCACAACGGAAATACTTATAAAGTAGGGGGAGAATGGGTTAATATGGGTCATTTGGTTAGCATGTGTCACCCTCTTAATCTAGCAAAGTTTGCAAATTTTCCACATATCTACTAGTTTTCAAAGTTTGGGTTCAGTCAAATATTTGAATGTTTCTACTTGCTAAAGTTTGCCAAGTCTCTTGTTTGTTCACCAAATTCGAATAATACAGTAATATTGGGAAAATTATTGGAATTTACTGTTGCTCAAACAGTAAAGAGTGGAGCTTGCAACACCAAGGGCATGGGTTTGATTCACAGGCAAAGCAAGAACTGTTTAAAATGTCAATGTATACCTTGAATGCAACGTAAGTCGCTTTGGATAAAAGCGTCTGGCAAATGCATACATTTAAAATATTCTTATTTTTTACATTGTTGAAAACAGTTTTTGGGAAACTGCAATACATATTTTTCACGATTCTTTGTTAAAAACCAAAAGAGCAGCATTTATAATTATTTTGTAGCATTTAATGGATTTGTAACATGCAAGGCTTAATGCATCCTTGCGGAATAAAAGTAGAGTAATACTTTGAGATACGAGCATCCCGACATACGATTATTTCGAGAGACGAGCAAGCCATCGAGCAATGTTTTTGCTTTGAGATACGAGTAAAGATTAGATCTGTTATACGCTTGCGGATGTCATTTCCACGCACGCAAACATCAGAATCATCAAACATCATATCTCAAGGTATTACTGTATTCTAATTTAAAATAAAGTAATAATAATCATTTTACTGATCACAAACTTGACGCTGTTGTTACGTCAATTGATGGATCTATCTATTTATTCATTTATTGTGAAAAAACCATGGAATATTACACTGTGGTATGTTCTGCTGTTGTGTTTCCTGCTCTCCTCTGGGTATTCCCACTATCCACACTGACAGGTAGCCTAATTGCTCTCTGCAGCTGTACCTGCTTACCAACCGGCCGGGGAAGCAGTATAAAAGCAGAGCAGAGCACTCACCAAGTTGAGAATGCTTCTTCAAAATGTGGTCCTGTCCTAGCCTAGCCTAGCCTAGCCTAGCCTAGCCTAGCCTAGCCTAGCCTAGCCTAGCCTAGCCTAGCCTAGCCTAGCCTAGCCTAGCCTAGCCTAGCCTAGCCTAGCCATTTTCTTGGAAGTACTGTACATGATTTTTTTTTGTCTTTTTCATGTAAAGTATTGCATTTTTCTGCCCACTGTCTGTAGAATACTTCTGTCTAAAGTACCGTCGCCCTGTTAGCTGTTGTTGAATGCTTAAGCCTGAAGAGTATCCTTGCTCCACTGAGGTGTGCCAGTCTACACCTGTAGCTTGCTATTTTTATGTTACTCTGTTTATTTTAAAAAGCTTCACCATTAAGTTGATGAGATTTGCCCAATGTTTTTATTTCATTGTGAATTGTATGGAGGTGGGTGCCATCTTTATTTTGTAATTCTGGTTTTTCTCCTGGTTTGTGGCCAGATAGGGAGGGAGTGTACCTGTCTGGTGTTTTGTTCATTTCTTTTAAAGGCTTAGTCAGACTTTAAGTTCCAGGTAGACTAAACTTTTATTATGACATTGCTCCCTTCTGAAGCCTTTGTTTTCCTTTTATAAGTTGTTCCTCTTTGTCATACTTTGAGTTTTTTTATTATTAAACAAACCTGTTAAATGATCTTGTGGTGCTGTGGCAAGGCTAGACACACACTCCCCCCCCCCCCCCCCCCCCCCCCAGACCGTTCAATGACATAACACTATTCAATGAAATAATTTGGTGATTTAATAATTTTTCCCACTATGGTTGCAGTAGAGTAAAGTGTATCAGATGTTTCTGGTTCATTTCTTTTCATACTTAACTCACCCATTCTGTATACTGGAAAAAAATGACAGTTAATGTATAAACAAATGAGCCTTGCCTTTTCTGAGATGGAGTCATGACATTCACCATTTTATCACTGCAGAACTTCTTCATGGAGTAGAGGTCTAATGCATGTTCCTCACTAGGCACAAGAGCATATCAAACTGGTCAAATGAGTGTACCAACCTATAAAATCTATCTGTTTGGCCACTTGTGCATCCATTAACATATATTACATGCTAAAAAAAATGCTGAATCAATACTGAATTCAAAATCAATTTACAACACTTTTATATATTTAAATATGTTTAGAATGATATGAAAGGGAGCTATTACTATATTTGAAATCACAACAAATATCAATTGTGTTAATGCATCGTGTGTTGATCCTCTGCTTCATCACAGTAAATGCAAAACAATCAGCCTCTGATTGAGCTGCGTCTATAGACTGGGAATATATTAAAGCTCTTCAAGGGAGTGACAGTTCACAAATAAAAGAAAGAAAGTTCTGTCATGTTGTTCTAAACCCAAATGACTTTCATTCCTCCTTGAAACAATCGTTGTTCTTATAATCTTCCCCTGCTAATAAGTTTTTAACTCAAGAATCTTTGAATCAACAAATCATTTAAATGGGATTTGTGAACCGGTTCGACCAATTAATTGAAAATGCACTTGAAATATAGTGTAGAATTCATATGGACTACTTTCAAAGCTTAAAAGCTCCAGTGGTCATTTATTACAAGCAAACAAAATTCATACAGGTTTTGAACAACATGAGGGTGAGTAAATCCTAATAGTAACTATTGTCATTTTGTGGTGAACTATCCCTTTAAGCAGCTTGTCTGAGAAGGCAATTGTCTTTTTAAAGATTTTTTAACTTGTTAACAAAGGATATGAATTACTTTGTACCTGGTGGAAACATTAGCTAGTTGGATGTAAGAGGATATTACCACACCCAATCTGTCTTTGCTGCCCTATATGAGAGAGATAGGAGGAAGTTAACCAAGAGTCCCAGAGACAAATAATGGACTTTTAACCTGAGAATGAAGTGCAAATAACTTCACTCACTTTGCAATGCAGCAGCAGCACATTTTCAGGATGTGCACTCAGCCAGTTGTTCATGTTTTTACATAGTGAACACAGCAGATGGAGTGATGGAGCATGACACTCCGGCCAGCCCAAATCCACCACCTAACAGTCAGAGATGAGAGGCAACAGTTATACATATTCTATCGTTCAAATGTTTGAAGTCAGTAGGATCTTAAAAATAAAAAATAAAAGAAATGTATACTTTTATTCAGCAAGGGTGCATTAAATTGATCAAAAGTGACAATAAAGATGCTTATAACTTTTCAAAAACATATTTCAAATAAATGCTGCTCTTTTGAACTTTCCATTCTGTCAACAACAACAAAAATCTAGTGACCAAAAAAATATTAAGCAAACTGTTTCCAACGTTGGTAAAAATAAAAAAATAAAAAATATTCAGCAGCAAATCAGAATGATTTCGGAAAGATAATAAGACTGAAGTAATGATGCTGAAAATTCATCTTTGATCACAGGAATAAATTACATTTTAAAATGTATTCAAATACAAAACTGTTATTTTACATTACAATAATATTTCACAATATTACTGTATTTAAATATATATATATATATATATATATATTTTTTTTTTTTTTGCAGCTTTGGTGAGCATAACAGGCTTTTTTCAAAAACATAAACAAACATGACCCCAACATTTTGAATGCACATTCCATCACACATCTGTAACAGTCACATGACCCAGGCTAACTTTACCCTGTGGTTTGTCCTGCTGAGATCATCACTGTGTTCGGATAAGTTGATGACCTGCATGCAGAAAAATAAAGATTTTGTTCCACATTGACCCCAATGGTAACAGTCAGTCAACAGACACTCAGTGACATGTAATTTGTTTTAGTTTTTTGCCGCTCACCATGTAATGATCAGCGTGTTTGGACTGCAGCATCTGCGTGATGCTGCGCAGGTTGTGCTGGTACGTCTGCTCTGCGCATGACTGGTGGAATGTGACACCAATGATGCGCTCCGTAACGTAGTTCAGGTCAAATTCATATCCTTCCGCCATCACAGTAGTCTACCCTCATAGATCTGCAGAGAGGACAAGACTGACTTCATTTCATTAACATCAATGTGCAAAAGACAGTAACTTTGTCAAGCCTTTGTTCGCAGAACCTTTTGCATCATTTCATTTCCATATAAATGTTCATGTTTAAATGTAACACTGTGAATTTGTTGAAGAATGTTTTAATATATGAATAAACCTGTAGGTTCTGTCATACAGGGTTTGGAAAATGAGCATCAGTACAGCATAAATTCATCTTAGGAATGACAGATACAAGTTCTTCACAGTGTCCACATATGTGAGAAAGACAGAGATGATGGACTCATCAGAGAACAATACATGTTTTACATTGTCCACAGCCCAAGATTTGCACTGTTGGCACCAATGAAACATAAATTTGGCATGGGCATGAGTCTCTAAATGTTTGGCTATATTGATGTGGAGCTGCTGATGAACAGTTTAGGTAAGGCAAGGCAAGTTTATTTATACAAGACATTTCATACACAATGGTAATTCAAAGTGGTTTACATAGAAGGAATTAAAATAATCAAAATAATTAAAATCAATTAAAGTGAGAATAAAAAAGTACATTAACACATTTGGAATAAAAAGGAGAATATTTTGGGTCTTCCCCATAATTCTTGTTCTCTGTAGTATTTTTGGCACACACCTATATCTCGACATCTCTAGAGAGATCCAATTGTCACCTGAATTGGGCAAGGGGAGATCTAAACTGCATTCCACAGCCCACATTCAATTTGTTGTCTGCATTCCACAGATTAGCTGCATTTCAAAGCCCGAGTGGTCCTAGACCACTGACTAATGCATTCCACTCTGTCACTACAGGGTTCAACAACCATGGATCGCTCCCACAGGTACAAAATAATCAAAATCATCAATAAATGTAAAAATACAATAAAACAGTTTAAAATAAAAAGGAGGATGCAAAAAAAAGTTATCTGGGACTTCCCCATAATTTTTGTTCTCTGTAGTATTTTTGGCGCACACCTATGTCTCGACGTCCCTAGAGAGATCCAATTGTCACCTGAATTGGGCAAGGGGAGATAAGCAGCATTCCACAGATTAGCTGCATTTCAAAGGAATCCATGATTCCAACAATCATGGATCACTCCCACAGGTACAAAATAAATAAAATCATCAATAAAAGTATATAAAGTACATTAAAACAGTTTAGAATAAAAAAAGAGGATGCAAAGATAAAGTTCAGTGCAATCATTCAGTAAATGCACAGCTAAACATGTGTTTTGAGTTGGAGCACATCTGATCTCTTCTGGAAGATGGTTCCAGCTGCAGCTGGCATAATGGCTAAAAGCGTTCACCGTACTTTGAGGGAACCCTTGGTATTTCTAACTGACTTAATATACCATTATACAGTATCTGCAATGCATGTTTGTATTTTCTGGTTCAGATGGAGCGCTGAGGCCAAGTAGTACCACTGCTGATATTTTGTCTGTATCTATATTGAGGCGAATAACATTTATCATTATGAGCACTGTGTCTGTCTTGTGATGCAGTCAGAAACCAGATTGAAAATGGTCAAAGTATCCATTTGAGTGTTAGAATACGTTCCGCTGATTGAAACAACGTTTTCAATGATCTTGCCTATGAAAGGAATATGGGTGATTAGTCTGTGGTCGATCAATATGGTGTTATCCAGACTAGATTGCCGTTTCTCAGGAGTTGCTTAACTACTGCGGTTTTCAGAGAGTTTGGAAAAGTCCCAGAAATAGTGAAGTATTTATCACTTCTAGAAGATCTGCTTCTAAATGCACTATTGGAAAAAAGAGTGAGGAGTGGATCAATGGTGAATGTTGATGTTTTAAAGTGCTGTACTGATTCTTCCAAGGTTTTGCCATCAATTGCTTTGAAATCAGACATATAGACAAATTAAATTCTGTAGTGAGTTGGGCAGCTGTGATTTTATGTTTTTTTGATACAATCTGGGTGAGTACCTGGACATCATTTCAGACAGTTTCCTCTTGCATTGACAGTTACTCATGTTGGACACTACACTACAAATACTTGCTGTCCTGGTCATAGATGAGCCAGAGAGATGCAAACCAACAATTTGTCCTCTCTGATATGTCTTCCAATTATGTTGTGTGCATTGGAATATTTTATTTATAGCTGTGCTATTGCTCTGGGAAGATGTGCATGTATAAACATGAAACCTCCAACTGTATATGTATATTGGCCAGTGTTTTAGCTATAAGCTTCATTGTCCAACCCCTGACATGACATTATTTGCATTACATGTACTACATACAGCAAAAAAAAAAAACATGCATTGAATAGACACTTTCTGCACTCTTAATATGATTGTCATAGTTACTCATTTTAAATGTATGAAAATTATGTCCTTTGTACTCTCAATTTACATACAGTGAAAATGCATCACAAGATAAATCATTTGTAGTGGAAGTAATATTGTCATAAATTTTGTAATAAATTGGTTAACTCTTTTGTTTTGTCATGCTTGAAATCAAATCTAGCATTTCAGGCATTAATAAAAACAAAGATTTAAACCCTTTTTGCACAATTTGACAAAGCCTGATTGGGAATATCACTGGGAAAAATATCATGTTCAAATCATATTTAACTTGATTTTTCTTTGCTTTCTTCACAAGACTCATATTTCATCTCAAGCATGCTTGTCACTGTCACTGTTGTCTCCTTGGTAAACAAGAAAACCAACTTTTTTTTTTTACAAAACCTAAAATTACTGGTCATGATAAGTGGATAATGTGTTACACAAATAAAATTAGTAATATTGTGAAACATTACAATTTAAAACAACAGTTTTCTACTTTAATATGTTTTAAAATGTAAAGTATTCCTGTGATGGCAAAGCAAATTTTTCAGCATCATTATTCGTCTTCAGTGTCACATGATCCTTCAGAAATCACTCAATATGCTGATTTGCTGTCCAAGAAATGTATTGTCATTATTTATTGTGAAAACATTTGTGCTGCTTATATTTATATTTTTTATTTTATTTTATTTCAGTGTATTTTAGAGTACAGAAAGCACATCTGAAAATTAGCCTTTAAAAATACAATGCACAAATGAAACTGAAACCACAGCCTGAATAATAAGCCACAGTTCCCTCATTAAGGACTCAAAGTCACAAGATAAAATATTTTGCTATTGCTTGGACACATTCTCTCTTTCACACAAAGGGTGCTTCCTCTATTCTTTTCATTCGTTTTTTTCTCTTCCTGTAGAAAAAGAAAAGTTTGGCTAACACATGTAAGACAGCACAGCTTCCAGTACATAAACACATGACAGCCAGCAAGTCTCTTAAATGACATATGTCTGACCTCTGTCATGTGATGATGGAGAAGGAAAAACAGATCCATTGAACTGAAGTGAGACTCAAAATTAGCCAACTAGACCATTTCTCCTGAGCTGACCTGACACAAAGTGGACACATTTATTGACAACAGATATGAGACAGAGAGGACTTCACAATGATTTATATCTCAGGTCCATTTTCCACTTTACCGCAAAAAGGAGAATAATATAACTTAAGATTGTGTATAAAGGCTCGTACACAATTGATCTGCTTATCTTCCTCCCAGTTCACACCCGATCAGATTTCTTAAAAGTTCATCCACCTTCACTTTCAACCCTGAACACCTACACCATGTGCTCCATGTGTACGTGCGTCTGGTCACTTATCTACAGTGTATTTAATCCTTAACCCATTTAACCTTCAACCTCTAACTAGATTCGTCAAGAAAGAGAAACAAACCACAAATTATCGCTCACCTGAGTGCGGTCTTCATTGAACATATAAATAGAAAACAACCGAAAGAACTCACCCTTCTGTCCGGCTGAAATCTCCTCTCAGTAATCTTCTGAACGTCTGCGAGTACAAGAAGAGAAAAGAAAGGCAGCGAAAGGCTTTGTCTGGTCTGCGACTGAGCTCACATGTACTTTGGACGTTGTGGTGTATGACGTTGTCAGCACTTGTTGTGTGGCAAGCATGAGTAAAGAAACACTACCAAGGGAACACACCTCCCTATTACAAAGAAAAAACTCTGAGTCACACAATGGACATATGCTGTGGTAATACTGGACACTTATTATTTCTTTGTGTGTTGGAAAGGCCAGACCTGATATAAAACAGACTATATCATAAAATAAAAACACTAATGATAATAATCCATTGATTTCTAAATAGCTGAAATTATGTTTTCTTCCCCATTCATTGACTGTAACTGGGTCATAATGGTTAAATATTATCAGCATGTACATTCTACATTCCTTCTGTATCTGTATGATTATGCCTATCAATCACAAACTAAAAACAGCTCTAAGAACGTGACAGCTAAGGCTTCACCAAACAGTGTGAAAACACACATTTATTTTTAGTGCTTCTAAAAAAAATGAGGCTCTTCCAGGTATTGATCAAGAATCTTAATTCCAAACAACTTTAAATAAGGAATCTTCAAAAGAATTTTTAATAGCATTTAGAAAAATATTACATTTGTCGCAGTGGGAAAAAAAGATTGTATCATAAATGCTAAAATAATATTCAGCTGTAATGCTATTTAGGGTTATGTATATCTTAGTAAAGGTCAGACTGAGGGGCCAGACTTGGTTGTGTATCTGCTGCCCCCTATTGGACAATCAGCCATTGCGCTTAAAGGGATAGTTCACCTAAAATCTTTTGTTTACACACATCATTCCAAACCTTCATGACTTTCTTTCATCTGTGGAACATAAAAGAAGTTATTTTGAGAAATGTCTCACTGTTTTTTTTATACCTCACACCTTTTTTAGTCAATGGTAACTAAAACAACCATTAAAGATTCTTCAAAATATCTTCATTTTGTGAAAGTCATATAGGTTTGGAACAACATCAAAGTGAGTCAATGATAAAATATTTGGGTGTACTAACCCTTTAAAATTTTCAGCATAACTCAATTTTTAATACCAAATGTCAGGCCTAAAAATTTCTATTGACTAATGTCTATAACTTTTTTATTCATGAGGCTAAATGTCACAGCCTCATTTGTTTTCAATATTAACAAAAAATAATTAAAAATATTTAAACAGCAACACTCAAATGAAACTATTTCCACTCTAATAACAATTCTAAAAAGAGGTTTCTCAATGTAAAAAAATGTTAAAAATGTAAAACAAAAAGAAAAATTAAAACCAGTTTATGTACATCCCGAGAAGGTTTCAGTCCACATTTTTGCAGAAAAACTCAGATATAGATATCAGGATTAAGAGTTCTTTCTTGGGGACCTCTGGCTTGTTCTCTTCGTTCGGCTTTGTAGCGTTCACGCTCCTTAAGGTAATTTCTGACATCCTGGATCGTTTTTCCCGTTAAAAAGGCGCCAACAGCATACAGAATTGCAGTTATGATTCCAAATAGTGCCACAGATGCATCCCCTCCATTTACGCTACAGTTCATCCAGGTATATCCGTTACGAGCATACAGTCGTTCGCGTTGTTTGCACATGTCGGTGGAGTTCACATAGATCACGAAATGCAGGTATAAACCTACAGCAACCACGTAAGCCACTGCACCAATGATCTGGAATGCAAACTGTCCGATCAGGATCTTCCGTGGAAGCTTGTGGGCAGGTTTGCTGCTGGACACAACGAACAGGAGTGAAAGTACACCAAATGTGAGGCTGAAGGCCACACCTCCATAGACTAGAGGTGCTCTCATTTGTCCGTACTGCATGTCAAGTTCACGGACCTTCTGCAGCTCCGTCCCCTCAAAAGGAATCATGGCGTCAATAAAGCTTGTGCCGCCCATACCCATCGCAGACATTCCCATCATTGACACGTGAGCAGCCACCACACAGATGAGCACCAACGCATTGGTCAGGATGCTACACAACAACACAATACCTGAAACACATAGAAATACATGCAGCTATGTAAGAAACTGCAAACTTGTTTAGTTTAAGAGAAGGGGCTTTATAACTTTAAACCTAAACCCCCCAAATATAAATTACACACATATATGCACACACACACACAGACACAGACACACATATACAATAACATATTACTTCATATTAAGTTGCCAGAGTACCTAGTTTTTTTTCCAATATTAGAAAATAATTCTATTCTTTATTCTTTTTCTATAGCTCTTTTCAGGAAGAAATGTTATTTAAAACCAGAAAATCATTCCACACAATTATTAAGCAAGGTAAATGTGAACTTAATGATGAAATTTTATTAAATTATTATATTTGTATATTTATTCTCCCCTTCTCAACCAAACGTCTAAGGGGGTCACATGATGACTTAAAACTATTTAATCATTTAAATATATTTTGAAATCTAACTTAATTAAATGCTAAAGACAAACAAACAATTCATATTAAAATATAATAATAATTTATTAATTTATATATTTATTTTAAAAGCTACAAAAATACAAGAGGAATTATGGGGGTAATTAGGGGACCTTAGAATATTGAGTTAGACAATAAAGGACCTTTGAGTCAAAAAGGTTGAGATCCCTTGTTAATGTGCCCTTAAATTACACAGTGTACTGTTATTGTATACAACTGAGCAAATTTTTTGTGTTGTGATTCACCGATTGGCTTGGTTTAAGTGTTATAACTCTATAAGAAAGACTTTAATAACAAATCCTATAGGAAAAATACATTAGGGAAAAAATACTTCTGGAACCAGCAAAAAAAAAAGAAAAAAAAAGGATCAGGCGCTATAAAGGTCACCTGCTAAATTAATATTAATTGAACAACAAAAACATTTGTAATATTAAAAATAATAATAATATATATACACATCGGTATATATATATATATATATATATATATATATATATATATATATATATATATATGTGTGTGTAAATGTAAAACACACTGTTAGAGTTCATGTAACGCTGGTGCATGCTTTAGTTTACACAAGAGTGAGGAGGAAGTTTTACTTCTGTTTGCTGGATGGAAAACAGCAAGGTTTGTAAATGAAAGATTGGTATCAACAAGTTTAACCGGTTAGATCAGCTGAGAGGAGGAAAGGGGTAAATACATTGTGTTATGTCAGAAGGTGCGGCTTGAGCTGGAGAAAAATCAGACCTGTGTGAGATCATGTTTGAAAAATCATGATCCAGAATGAACACACAAATTCAGAGAATGAACTGAAACAGGTTTAAACTCTTTGGCGCAGTTGTTTGCACGCATTCCAACATACATAACACAAAGTTTGTATCCCATCCATAGTTATGGCCGTCTGTGAACGCCTACCTCTCCTGGAACAAATGTTAGAGCACTTTGACTCCCTGTGTTGCTCTCGAGGAGCGCTCCTCACAGTTCTCCGAGAACCTCTGGGGTAAAACGGGGGCTGGCTGGAAGACCTGGGTCAGATGACACAATATGAAAAGCAAAAAAATGACTTCCACTTCTATTTGTTTTATTCCCAGTGTAAATTTGAGTTTTTTTTTAACAGGTAGTAGGTCGTCTCACCTCTCACTGCCTGATCGTCGGTCACTGGGACTGTCCTGTCGGCTGCGGGGGTCTCTGTCTCTATTCTCACTATAGTCACCCCCATTTCTCTCTCTCTGCGCACGCTGGTTTCTGGACGGCTGGCTCATTCCTTCATGGGAGAAAGATGCTTTAGTGTAGTATGTGTTAATAGCTTTTTGAAATGTTTTCAAATTTTAACGAACCAGGGGCCCCCAGCCACAATTTGGGGGGAAACAGATATCCCAATATAAAAAGGAATTTAATGCTATTATTAGCTTACACACAGATATATATTATTTATGTTTATATTAATTATATACATTTCTATAGCCTATAAGTGAATGATTTATCTGCGCACGGACTCAGTAATATCCAGGGGTCCGTGGACTCTGGATTTATAGAGTAAAATCACTAAATTATATATCATTAATATATACAGTAAACATTTTTTCCGTGAAGTAAAATTTATTTTTCTTTAAGAAAAAAAAAAAGTAAGCCATTTATATTATAATCAACTTCAGAATAGCAACCTGTGCTTCGGTAAATTTCACGTCTCTGGTTTCAGTTGACATCAGCAATAATAACATTACACTTTCGTTTTTTCCTAACATATATCAAGCAATGGTTGTAAACACAGCGCAAAAAAGACAAACTTACTTGATTAAAGGTCGCCGATCACATTTGTTTTGGTTTTCTAAATCACAAGTCAACTTTTCCCACAGACACGAGATTTCGACCGAAACCCGCTTGTGAAATCTCGCGATGATTACCTGTAGAATGGGAGTGGTTGAGCAGGTGAAAGTGACCGGCTGTCCTGAAGCAATTTCAAATCTCGTTATCTGTGCGATCGCTTATTCGCTGTCCTAAAAGATCCGATCCGCGATAACGGGGAGCAAGGGTCACGGCAGACTACAGTCTGAGATCACAGACTCATGTCCGCAACAGAAGAGGCTTTGTTTTGAATATAAACCTACGACTGTGATGAGGAACAGCATGGTTGATTCATCAAAGCGAATCGATTCTTCTGAATCAGTTTCACTTCACTAAGAAGATTCACTCACTAATTTGATTCACTCACTCAAGAGATGTCATTACGCTGTCTAGTAGATGGCGACAAGCGAGTGTCGTTTTGCAATGAATGAGTGTCATTTAAACATCGACAAAAAAAGTCTGAAACAATTGCTTCGCGAAATGATTCACTGTTTTGGAGCGGTCCAAACCACTGGCGGCAGCTGCTGGTCAAAATTGTGTAACTAAAGTCACTGCCTGGTCACCATCATAAACGTTTCCCCCCTCGATTGACAGCAACGCATAGATATAATGTATCGATAATGTTGAACGAATTACGACCGATAGTCTGCAATGTAATGATGAAGACAGATGCGATCACTTAAAAGATTCGTTCAAAACGCTGCATCGTTTAAGAACAATGCGTCGCTTGAAACGCGTTTGTTGCCCGAGGCCCTTTCTCTGGAACGGCGTAAAACAGAAAATTAGATAATTTATATGCGGATTATGTAACTGTGTCATCATAAATATCCCACAATACGAAATAAAGTCTGTGAATAAGTCATTGTCAGACTAATAAATTAGTAAGCTCTTTATAACAGCATGTAAATGCATCAGATATTTGTTCACTGGCTTTGTCCAATACAGTGCAAAATAGTCAACTAACACTGTGGCGGTTGTTGCATAAAGATGTTCTGCTGCTTGAGGCTTGGCATTTCACAAGAGCCATATTCATCTGCTCCTCCATATTTTTGGTTCAATTAACTGGTGCACTTTAAACAGATAAAACAAGATACATTTGTTTTGCTCTGCAGTGACTTGGGGTATGTTGAGGCAAAACCGTTTTCAACTGAAATCAGAAAACATTTTGAGGCCTGAAAAGATTTTGACAACATGTTTTGAAATATAGACACTAAAAGATCTAAACTAGAACTAAACTTGCTCTTTATCATCTTCATTTTTATGTTCATCAGTTACATAGATAAATACATATCAGTAACAAATATAATTGATGACCAGAGGCTCTGAACAGGTTAATGAGCCTAATTAACATAATTGATTGGCAAGCCTGCAGCCCCACATACATTTGGTTGTGTTTGATGATGATGTGTTTGATTTTCCATGTTGAATTGCAAATTATTTGATATTGTAGTTTTTGTAACATAGCTTGCATGACACTAGTGTAGTAGGAATGGATGCTGGGCTAGAGGATCTTGAGCTGAGAGAGTCACAGAGGGAGTACCTGGACTTTTTAGATGATGATGTATAGTATTTTATTCTGTTTCTTTTTGTTTTTGACCTGTTTGTTTTGTGTAAACGCTTTGTAACTCTAAATCTTTTGTCATTTACAGCAAGACCAGGGTATTTACCACGAGAAGGTCAGGAGTATGGTGTCCGAGGCCCAGTGTCGCCTTATTGTTAACGTTAATGACCTGCGACGAAAAAGTGAAAAAAGAGCTAAAGAGTGAGCTTTGTTTTAAAAATTAATAATAATCAAAATTCTCATTCTATTTTAACACCGTTTTCTCATATCATAAAGTGCTTTTCCCTTGAATTTGTCCCTGGGTCTTCTGAAACTGATCTGATTTATGGTCTCCTCTCAATAGGTTACTGAAGAATGCTTTTACAGAGCTGGTTGCGTTCCAAAAAGCCCTTAAGGACCTTGTGGCTTCAATAGACGCCACTTACGCTAAGCAGTTTGAAGAGTTCCATGTTGGTTTTGAGGGCAGCTTTGGGAGCAAACACGTGTCTCCACGCACTCTAAGTGCACGCTTTCTGGGAAATCTTGTGTGTGTGGAAGGCATTGTTACCAAGTGTGAGTGGGATTTACTTCAGATATTATCTGTTCATTTTAACTATACTTTTTTTTTTTTTTTTCAAATAATCTGTTCCAAATTTCTGACTTTGATTTTTAGATCGACATGTTTAGATCAGCTCTATAGATTCTGTCTTTTAGTATATGATGTGCATGTTTATTCCACCTCCGTGATTGTTATGCCTCATATTAAGTTTGAACTTAATTTGTCTTTTCTAATTTGAATTTTTGATGTGATCTGTAGGTTCCTTGGTCAGACCCAAGATTATGCGTAGTGTTCATTATTGTCCGGCCACCAAGAAAACCCTGGAACGAAAATACACTGATCTTACCTCATTGGATGCTTTTCCATCCAGTGCCATCTACCCAACAAAAGTAAGTTAGATTTATATGTGTTATTTGTTTATCATAGTTGGACTCCGGCATGCTAAATAGTTATGTGGCCCCGAGTGGTTGGCGATAAACAGACTATTTATTAAAATAATATAATATACCATGTATTAAACATTGTTTTATATTTATAAGCCATTGTTAACTGTTTAAAAAAAGTACAATATTTCTTTAAATTATACAAATATTTAAAATTATAATTCATTACATTACCTTTATTAAACAGTTTATTTTCTATTTATAAACTGTTTTATACATCCAATTGAACTATTTAAATAAGAAATGGTTAAATATATTTTAATTGACATTCTTATTGTTAAACAAATTAATACATTTAAATATTTATTTAGCCAACTATCTAAATAAATATTTAACAGATTAGTATGTTTAAAAATGAAACCAATTAAAAAAATGTCTGTAAGCCATTTATTCAATTTAAATAATTGCATATTAAATTATGTAATCAAATGATTTAATAAAAAAAAAAACATTTAAAATTTTTTTTCCCTAGAAGGAGTGTTCCTGATCAATATCTTTAGTTGGTCCTGTAACCCATTCCTATCATAGAAACACATTTTAAATAGAATATCATATTATCAAGCTTGTTTGCATAATCCCAGTAAATGACCATGCTATGATAACCGTTTACTTAGTCATTACATGAATCACAAATTAAATTTTCCATTTGTAGGATGAAGAAAACAATCCTCTGGAGACGGAGTTTGGGCTGTGCTGCTATAAGGACCACCAGACGTTGACCATTCAGGAGATGCCTGAGAAAGCCCCTGCAGGACAGCTGCCCCGTTCTGTCGACATCATTGTGAATGATGATCTTGTCGACCGGGTGAAACCAGGTGACCGTGTGCAGATTATAGGTATCTACCGTTGCTTGCCTGCGAAACAGGGTGGCTTCACCTCTGGGACCTTCAGGTGTGTGGTGTATATTTTAACTTTCACGTGATCAGGGTTGGAATTTCATATCCTCAGATGAACTTCTCGATTCTTTGCAGAACGGTCCTGTTGGCTAACAATTTGAAGCTAATGAGTAAAGAGATTGTGCCGACATTCTCTGCAGATGATGTCGGCAAGATCAAGAAGTTTTGCAAAGCTCATTCTAAAGTAAGAAGAGATGTACACATAACTATGCTTCATTTACAAAATGATTATTTACTTGTCTGCAATTCTCAAACTAGACTGGTGCTAATGGTTTCTACGAATGAATGCAACCATGATCAGTTTCAACTTTGCTTTACAAAGTAAAATTGTTTCAGGATGTCTTTGAGCAACTGAGTCATTCTTTGGCTCCCAGTATCCATGGCCATGAGTACATAAAGAAAGCTATTCTGTGTCTGCTGTTGGGCGGCAATGAGACCAACCTGGAGAATGGAACGCGCATCAGAGGAGACATAAATATTCTGCTCATAGGTTTGTGGTGTTTAATTTGACATTTTTACAAAACTATAACAGGAAAAATATAAAGTCAGTTTACTTCAGCTCCAAAGTTTGGCTCCAAAGGCTTTCCTGTAGCTCAACCAGTAGAGCATTGGTGTTTACAATGACAAGGTCATGGGTTAGATTCCCAGGGAAAGCAAGAACTGATTAGAATATCAATGTGTTCCTTGAATGCAGTGTAAGTCGCTGTGGATAAACGCGTCTGCCAAATGCATAAATGTAAAGCAGTCTTTATGCATTTTGGTCCATGGTTCTACCTGAAGTAAGTTTTTGGCGTGCAAAATCACATTCTCTCTTGAGTAGGTACTTTTTTTTTTTTATAAGTAATTGTTTCACAACGTTTAAAAATGTGTGGACACTATATAATATCGGTGTAAAGGATGCTGTACTACATAATCTGGACTTGCTATGTTAGTTTCAAAGTAATTTCTGGCCCTGTAGTGCAGTGTCTTTCATTTGACTGTTTTCAGGTGATCCTTCAGTGGCGAAGTCTCAGTTGCTGCGGTATGTTTTGTTCACGGCACCAAGGGCAATTCCCACCACTGGACGAGGCTCATCTGGGGTGGGTCTGACCGCTGCGGTCACAACCGATCAAGAGACGGGTAACTCTTTTAACGTTTTGTTGACGCATACACGTGTATGTCCACCCCAAAAAAGCAGACATTTCCCAATTAAATGTGAAGACCAATCATTTTATTCAGTGTGTACCTTGAAAATGCCATTTTCTATTCCTGCAAGTTTTCAACTTTTTCAAGATTTCTTCAGTCATAATACTTATCGCAGATCTGAGACCAAAACTATTTGGTAATCAGAATGGGATCAGTGTTTAAATGATAAATTGCATGAAATAAAACTTGATCCCAATGATTATTAAAATGATGTATATGTTTTATGCCAATCTCAAGTCATTCACACACAATGCCAGATGGGACACTCAAGATTTCCACCTACATTTTTACTGTCAGGAGAGAATTCAACATTGTCCATCTTGTTAGAAGCCAATGTCCATTAAGCATATTTTGCTGGAATGTAATTATTTTACCCACTTATGAAACCAGATTTATTGTTACCTTTGAAAAAGGTTTTTAATCATATATATCTAAATATAGTCTTAGGAGTTTTAGAAAGAATGAACTTTAAACATGATTTGGTTTTAATTTTGAATATCTTAAAATTAATATTTCTGTGAATATATTGATATAATTTTTGGCATCTTAAAACAATTGCATCTTAAAATTGCCATGATGAGGTAGAAGCTAAAAAACTGTAAAGTGCATTTTATCCTCTGGCTAATCCAGGTGAGCGTCGTTTGGAGGCCGGAGCCATGGTTCTTGCTGACAGAGGTGTGGTGTGCATTGATGAATTTGATAAAATGTCTGACATGGACCGAACAGCCATCCATGAGGTGATGGAGCAGGGTAGAGTCACCATTTCCAAAGCTGGGATTCAGGCAAGGCTTAATGCTCGCTGCAGTGTGTTAGCTGCTGCTAACCCAGTGTATGGAAGGGTAAATAATGCCTATTGCATTGATTGGTAAAATACATATGGGTAGTTGGGTTGCTTTATTTTCTTCTTTATTTATGTACCCTTCACTCAGTATGACCAGTATAAGACCCCAATGGAGAACATCGGGCTCCAGGATTCCTTGCTTTCCCGATTTGATCTGCTCTTCATTGTTTTGGATCAGATGGATCCAGATAGCGATCGGGAGATCTCGGAACATGTGCTACGGATGCATCGTTACAGAGCGCCGGGAGAGCAGGAGGGAGCAGGTGAGACTCATAAGCGTAGCTTAACATTTGAGCTGCCAGAATTGATTTATTTATATATCATGGACCACAGTTTGAGATCTGCTGACATAGACTTTCCACACTTGTCAGTTTTCAACTTTAGAAGATGTAGTCAACTATTGATCTCGTTCTGTCATGTCTATACCAACAGCAATGCCACTGGGAAGTACAGTAGATATATTTGCCACAGATGACCCAAACATCACAGAAGCAGCGGAGCAGGAGCTGCAGATCTATGAGAAAAAAGACAATGTCCTGCATGGCCACAGGAAGAAAAAGTACATGTATTTCTTCACTTAGGAAACAGTCTACCATAATCCATTGTTGTGTTTTGTGATGCTCATCATAATCATTTGAAAGGGAGAAGATTGTTACCATGGAGTTCATCAAGAAGTACATCCATGTTGCTAAGCTGGTGAAGCCAGTCCTGACACAGGAGGCGTCAGACTACATAGCAGAGGAGTATTCCAGACTCCGGAGCCATGACCAAGTCAACAATGAGTCTGCCAGGGTCTGTAGAGCCCATTTAAAGATCATAAGTGGATGCATTTATATTGCTATTTTTACTCTGGAATTGCTTGGTGTTTCGTATAGACTGACTGTGTTCATTCCATAGACTATGCCTGTGACTGCTCGAGCTCTGGAGACCATGATTCGATTGTCTACAGCCCATGCCAAGGCCCGCATGAGTAAAACCATCGATCTGGGAGATGCAGAAGCTGCTCTTGAACTCATCCAATTTGCCTATTTCAAAAAGGTACATAACTGTTCACATCCAGAACTGATAGTATCTTGTTGTCATTTGTTTACTGTGTTTTGGTATGACTTTAGGTTCTGGAGAAGGAAAAGAAAAGGAAGGTACCCGAAGACTCCGAGATTGATTTCTCTCAGAGCCAAGAGACTGAGAGTCAAAGGCATCTTAGGTCAGTGTGAATGGGAGGTTGACGCTACAATAAAATGAAGTGTTTAAAGTTGCAGTTGTGAGCTGATTCTGTCTACAGGAAGCGTTCTCGCATGTCTAAAGATGATGTGGAAATGACCCAAGAAGGAGAAGATTCTGACCCTTATGATTTCACTGAAGAGGAAAACAGTAGGTCAACTGATTCAGTTTGACTTTCTCAGTCAACTTTGCTAGAAACCAATGCATATTTTTGTTCATTAGTTGTAGGAAATATCAAGGCAATTCAACCTAGTTAACTTCTTTTCTCTACACTTTTAACCCTATAAAGTCTACTTTGTCTTTTGTTTCGTAAAATTGTAAGGTCGCTAAACTTTCACCAGGATCAGAACATTTCTGTAAAAAGCGGTTGTACAAAATCTCCTACACCTCTTTCATCTGATTGATAGTTTATACTTTCAAAGGCTATAATTCTAAAAACACCCTCTTCATGTTGTGGCCTTTTTGTTCTTGATGTACTAAACATAAAGAATAACTTTTATATTGCTAGCAATATTTCAAGATGAACATTTGAGACTAAAGCAACTTGGGTTTACTTGGTTATCTGTACACATTTTTTGAAAAATAACGTTTAAATGTCAGTATCAAATATGATCCGTCAGGCTATAAACACAAATAGGAACATAAATTTGTAGGTCTTTCAATCGTTATTGTATTGCATTTATATGTTTGCCCTACATGATAAACTAAGTTTTTAGATGTCACCCAAGACATTTTTCAGGATATATTGTGAGACAATATTTTGACAAAAATAATTTATTTAATTAACCCCTTGTATTTAATGCAAATAGTCTGCTATACTGTTATAAATATATTATTGATTTGCAATTTACCCTCTGATTACAAACTATCAGAAATTCATCTTTTTTTCCATAAAATATCAGCAACTGCACCCAATTTGCATATTTATTCAGTTTGTCCTCTGAATAAAATGGGTGTTTCCTCCTTATTCTTATTACATCATACTATATGAGCTATAAGAACCTAAAAAAAACACCTTTCCCTCTGTGTTCCTGACTTATTTCTAATGCCTGGGTTAATAAGTTGAATGCATTTAAATAATTAATATTCAGTGTCATTATAAATTTGAAACTGACCCAAATGTGGTGTTGTTTTTGACTACAGCACAACCGAGTCAGAAGAGCAGACCAGTGTCTCAGAAGAAGAAGGTTGACATCAGTCAGGACAGGTACAACACCTGAAATCTCTCATTCTCCCCCCAAATCCTTTGTGGAAAACTTATATTTTCAAAACTATAGTTTATATTTAAGTGTTTTTTTTTTAATAAGTAACATCAAAAATATTGTCTGCTCCTTGTCATGGATCTGTCCAACTTGTCCATCCAGCAGCTATGAAAACAATAATAAATTAGAATTTGGTTGCTGCTTCTCCTTTTGCTTTCCCACTCCTTCAGTATATTTAAAATTGTTTTAGTCAATTCAACAAGTTAACTGCACATTTGATATGGAGACTGATTTTTGACAGCCCTTCATGTGACCTTTTGCAATACAATTTTTAGATTGAAATCCTTCAAGGCGGCTCTACTGAAGGCCTTTAAGGTGACTCGGTCTCAGTCTGTGGCCGTGGCTGATCTTCTGATTCACATTAACAAAGGCAAGGACGATGAGTTTGACCAGAACGAGATTAACCTTTTGCTGGAGCGCATGCAGGACGACAACCAGGTCATGGTCTCAGAGAATGTGGTGTTTCTCATCTAAAAGTGCCAATCGACAGCTGCAGCTTGTGCAAGTTCAGAAATGCAACTATTTATATGCCAGCACTTTGTTACAGACTGTAACACATTACTAATAAATTGTCAGCATTAATTGGTGTGCTTTTTTATTTTTAAATCAAATGCATTGAATTTTATTCTCCTTTTTTGACTCATACATTTTAAAGGCAAGTTATGATTCAGTAGATCCAGCTCTGTAATGTCAGATTCTGGAAGAAAGAAAAAAAAAACTCTTCTCCAATATCCTGCATACATGATGTCATTAAGGCCTGCTTTTTTCTCCTTTTTATATGGACATTTGAGCTTCTGTAATAGAAAATTCAATACAATAGGATTTAGATGCATTTAATGGATTAGTTATCAGGTGTGGAAGGAGAAAACTGAATTGGGTATATGAATACTCACAACCATCTGTTCTCTCTGGCTCAATTTCTCTGTCTCTTTCCATCTGTTGTCGTCTTTTTCGCACGTAGAACAATGCGCTCGCAGCAAGACCCAGGAGCATGGCAGCTGCCACAAAGATGCTTACTGCCACTGTTGTTGTAGAGCTTCCATCTGAGTCCTCAAACCCTGATCGCAGATCTTGGAATTCCGGTCTCCAAACCTCTCTCAATTGAGGCTCCAAAAGTTCAGTCACATCTATTGTTGAAAAACATTAAAACTTGTCAACTTCTGTCAATTTCACAGGAATGGAATAGTAACTTGCTGCTCACAAACCTTCAAGAGAGAGAAGGAAGATGACATCATCTCCTTTAATGAAGCTCCGACTCTTCAGACGATCATGTGTGATGTAACTACTGGTACCAGAACCGGGCCCCCGGTAGTACGAATTGCCATCTGTGTCGGTGACTAGACTGCCTACTTTGCGTGGGTCATCCCAAAAATACTCCACATTACCCATGGCTGCAAAAAGAGAAAAGAGACCAATTATGTCTGTCCTTGTCATTTATCTCTAAGGCTACATCTACATTAATCCGGATAGATTTGAATATACAAATGTATCATTTGTTTTGTGGAAAATCTGAAAACCACATTGCAGTGTGGACTGTGAAAATAAGAGATTTGAAAATGATTTTGGATGTTTAGTTATGTGATTTGTTTTGTACCCACAGATAACTATGGTTCTATTTAATTTTGTTTTGTCCGCTATTCATTTTAAGAGTGTTAAAAATAACTGTTACTTTGTACAGTATTCATATTACATTCCTGCAAAGATTATGGGCAATCACGTTTTATTTAAAATAGCGATTATGAATGCAACCTGGAAGCACCAGTAAGTGGTGAAAGATTTTAATGTTAAAGTGTTTGTGCCGGAAGAATATGAGACCTTTATTATGTCTGGTTTCTCTGTATCATGTGTTTTTCGACATTTCAGTATGGATGACAAACTCATGGAAAATACTTGAAATGAATACTCCGTTTACAAACACATCCGAGTTAATGTAGCTGTAGCCATAACAAGGATCTGTAGAAGCATTTATAGCTCATAAAAATGTCTAATATTGTCTGCTTCCATGCCTACCCAACGTTGTTTATATCTTACAGTCAGTGGAGGTTTTGGTTGGATCAGTAGTGATCATCCTCATGTTGTTCATGCGGTGTTGGATGTCTGGATTCTGATCCATCAGCTCCATGGATGCCTGTCGCCATGCACACGGCCAATGGAGATTGTCATCATAAGGTCCAGAGGTCAAGTGGAGGTAGATTGCCATTTGATCTGGGCTATCCTTCAAACCATTGACGTACAAACCAATCTGGAATGAGTAACCGTCTGGGGATAGGAATCGGGGGCTGTAGGTTTTGACTCCGGCAGCAGTTGTAGCAAGAAGACTGTTAAAATCACGAATACGCCAAGTGTACTGCGGACACTGGGTCTCTGAGAGGTTGATGTCATCCAGAGACAGACCACCCCTTGATGCATCTCTTCCTTTAACTCCTTCAAACACCACTCTGAATTTATCAGAGACATCTAGCGCCACATGGTACAGTTCCCAGGAGTCTTTAAGTCCACCTAAAAAGTACAAATATACATTAACTGTAGCTTAACAATTTGTCCTTAAGGTGTGGTCACAATTTGCAGAAGTCACTTTTGAATCTAGCAGCTTTCTGTTAGTCGGTGCATTGAATTATGGGTAGTGTAGCAGCATGTTATGATTTTGCTGAGATAGACATTTTCCTATATCGGCATAATTCGTTGATACTGGTACAACATTCCTGTAGAAAATGTACCTCAACCTAATCGTACACATAATTTATCCCTAAAATCAGAGGGACATTATAGGTGTATAACACTGATGTAGAAGCATCTCACCCTGGTTTTAAGCCTAAACTTGACACAAACTGTAAATATACCCCTCAAATCTGATTGGTTGATTGGAATGTTGTTCCTGGATTGACAACTATGTTGATCTAGGAACATGCTGTACTTGGAAAAATTAGGTTCTGCTGAAAAGCAGCTCACACAAAAGTCCCTTTCAAACCAAGCAGCTTTTTGTTGGTCAAGAAATTGAAATGAACACAACCAACTTGAACACAAGGGAAATTGGAATAACTGAAATAGAAATTTCTATGAGCAACTGTGCCTGTGACCCCACCTTTAACGTTTTATAATTCTTTATTTTGGGGTTTTATATATTTTGTTTTATTACCACTGATCTTCTGAATGAGTCTCAGGTCTCCTTTGGGGTTTTCAGCGGTGTACTCGCGTACCCAGATGTTTAGCTGGTCATCGGCGCCCCCACTGCTGTAATGATAGAACTGCAGGCATTGGGAGCGTCTTTTGGGGTAAAAGAGGCGACTTTCCAGGTAAGCTTTGTCTCCTTGGGTACCTGTGGCTGTGCTGAAATGCATGAAGAACCCAACCCCTGTAAAAATATAAACTCTATTAGATAATAAGCTACTTATCCAGTCTTGTTGTTTTCTTTGAACCCTATAATGAAGTTTAAAGATCATTTTATGTTAATATAGCAATCCAAGAAGAGTCTACAGAGGGTCAAAGAATGATATTTCCTTATAGTGTCAGTAAAATATGCTTATCAAGAAGACCAAAGTGCCACCATAATATCATAAAAGAGTTATCAATGCAGGATTATGGACTAAATTTTTCAACTTTTTCCAGAGTGGTGGTTTGTTTCCATACCAGCAAACAAACAAATATTTCCACATGATACCGTCTCATTTAAGAGAATTTTTTGCCTAAAAAGGTGTGATGTGATTAGACTGCGATGATCTGGGGTTTTTTTTTAGTCTTTGAAGGTCTTTAGATCTTTTTTTAATCTTTTTTTTAGATATATAAATAATAATCAGCTTGGCAAAAAGATGCAAATAAGTCAACCAACGTTTTTTTCATAAGTAAAATTTATTCAATTAAAATTCGTTAAAAAAATGATTTACAGCAGCTAACAAAAATATGAATGTTTTGCTAGCAAGTTATGAAAATGTTATTTCTGACAGTTTCCTGAAAATGTCCAGTTGTTCTTTTTTTTTTAATTAAACATAAATTAAAATTTGGACTGATGTGAACCTTATGGGAACGTTCCATTTAATAATTTTGCACAAATTATGGAAAACGTCCCTTTTAAATATTCTCTGAAACAAGTTGCAACATTTAAACATTTTGAGAACAGTATTGAAGAGCAGATAACTTTGAACAAACATTCTATTAACATTAATGGAAGAACAGTATGTGAAAAAAGTAGTATGTCCATATTTATAAAAATTCAAAAAACAGTAGGTAAAAATAACCTGGACGACCTACTACTCTTGGCATATTTCGCATGTGATGAAAACTTTACAATCCCACAAAGCTATGGGAGAGAATTTGGGAATGGCAGGGAAGCAACGCAACTGGTCACAAAGTACGTTTCAACAAATAGAGATGTAGAAACTTGGTACATTGTCATTTTGGACACTGCTAATCACAACCAATCAGATGATATTTGAGGCGGCATCATGGGGATTTTGGACCAATGAGATTTCACAATGGGCAGGGTTGCACAATGGCGCATGAATGGATACATAAGCTCTGTTTGCTTATTCTGTTTCATCACCAACAGTTATGTGGCTCAATTCTTTTACATTTTCAGCTGTCAGGTTGAATCCTGTTTTTGTGTTTAGGTGTGTTCATACCTTGACATTGACCCAGAGTGGTGTAGTCTGTCTTTGGGCCGCTCTCTACTGTTTGTACACGAGTCCACTTGGCGTTTCCACCATCTCCCTGGATCATACCACAGATATTCGGTTCCTCAAAATGGCAAGAGTCCAGAAAGGTTGAGGTTGTGGCTGGAATAGTTTTGAAAGAGATTTACGAGATGAGATGAGCTGAGCTGTAGCAAGTAAAATAATGAAGGATTATTCTACTAGTCACAGTCAACCAGTCTCCCACAGAAACTTACTACAATTGTATAGCCTGTTTAGCTTGAGCAGGTCACTGTCACTAAATTCCATGCGTTGACCAATCACATCCAAGAATTCTGGTATCTTGGTAACGATAGTTGGCTCTTGGTCTTTGTTGAAGGATGTCTTACTGTAGTGCATGACCGAACCGTAATCATAGGGCACACCAAGAGAACTGGACACCGTTTCATCATATAAGTTAAAGTTGTGTTCTTTACCTAAAGTGAGAAACAAACCAGAAAATAGTTGCATGAAGTAATAAAACTATGTAAAGTGGCATGAAACATGTTTATGAATTCAGTTATTACCCTCTTGAATCTGGTCCCACACAATGGTGACGTAGTCATCTCTGTCAGATCTAGATTGCTCGTGCCACAAACCCAAAGCATGCAGAAACTCATGTTCCACTGTTCCTAAACGGTCACAGTTTGCACCAATTGACAACTCCTGTTTCCCCATCTGTCGATTCCCCACCTTTGAGTAACATCTGGAACAGAGTAAAATCCTGAATTTCACATCATTGCAAAAAACATTGTACTAACTATATGTGTAGGCTTGCCTTTGCAACTTCGTTAACTAACTCGTTCATTTGCAACTATCTGTCAACTACCAGTCATTAGATTATTAGCAGACTGTCTGCTTAATATCGGCAAACTCTTTATTTTGATTATTTTGATATTTTGACTATAAGTAACTTTGCGTCAACAATACGTCAACTTATTCCACTAACCCGAACCCTACCACTCTTGTACAGTCTTACTGCGACAAGAGCTGACATAGTTGCTTAGTAGTAACCAAATATAATTTAATATATTTAGGCCTGGTTTCACAGAAACTAATCCAGGATTAGGCCTTAGTTCAATTAGAACATTTAAGTAGCCTTTATAAAAATGCCATAAGAAAAAAAAACATTACTGCTATACATCTTGAGACAATACAATAGCTCTGACGTATTGTAAGATATGTCATTGCCAGTTGCTTTCCCTCATTTTAGTCTGGGGCTTAGGCCTTGTCTAAGAAAACTGGCTTTAATTTATACTAATATATATATATATATATATATATATTTTTTTTTTTAAATCAATATAAATGTGGGTAGATGTTTAAATATTGAGTGTAAGGTTTGAAGTTTCCTCACCCACTGCCTTTGAATACAAAAAGGTAGTTTGGCTCTCCACCCCAGGGTTTGAAGTCGATGCAGGTCTTGAGTCTGTATTGCTCAAATGCTTTCAGTATCACACCTTTGGCATTGATTTCTGTTGAAAATTACATGAGAATGAGAGAAAGAGCATATAAAAGCGAGCGAGCGAGCATCTTATTTTTTATAAAATATTAAATTAGAATAAGAATGCCAGATAAAGATCCAAAGATTAATTCAACTGAACTTGATCAATTATTCTATAGATTCACTTACCAAGGCTGCTGTCTAGGAAGTACGGCACAGTAGTAGGCCAGCGATACTCGTCACCCAGAATAGTGTTTCTGCCTTCTCCCTGTTGAACACAAATCAAACATGGATTTAGCTTCATTGACACATCCCTGTTATTTAATTAGCAAAAATTGTAACTTGTTTGCCCATTTTATTTTTATTTAATTAAAAAAAATTGTTCATCAATAATAATAATATTATTATTCTTGCCTGAAAAATTGGAAACTTTGTTTGCACTTGTCCTAGATTATAGTTACATACCTCATATAATTTCTTTTTTTTAAATAGCTCATACAATATATAGTTTGACGTACTGATTTTTATGATGTTTATTTCATTTTTTTAAATTATATATATATATATATATATATATATATATAACACTTGTTCTACATTTTAGCTACAAACCTCATAGAAAATAAGATTTAGATTACAGGTCATATAATATTTTATTTTGACATCCTGACGTTTTTAAAGCATTTTCTGCAGGCTAACCATTATGTTTTTTGTATTTATTTACTTTATTTTATTTCATTTGAATTTTATGATGTTTGTTTATTGCTAAAAGTGTACACAACTGTATTCACACATGTCCTAAGTTTTGGTTACAGACCTAATAGAGAACGTAAATAAATCCTTTATGTTAAACAAGGTTATGCATCTCCTAAAAAGTTTTTTTTTCTTTTCTTTTTTCCCCTTCTATAACAGGTTTCAGTTCCTATTTTGTAATTTGTTTGTGGACAGCGTCATGAGAATCTGTTTTAATAAAAACACTGACCTCCTCCATCAGAATGTCTCCTTCCATCAGGTTCAGTCCTGCGTCTGTTGAACAACACCATGGTTACTGATAAAGTGGTTTTGAAATAATGCCACAGATTTAAGACACACATTAATGTCTCCACAAACCTTCATTGATTTCAAATATATCCTGGTCTTTCCCATTATCTACATCAGTCTCTGTTTCGCCTACAAATAAAGTCAAAAACCAAAACATAGAAAATAAAATCCTTTATTGTTTGATTTTATTGTTTTGTTAAATGGAAAAATGTTACGACTCACCAGAGAGTGAAGATGATTGCTTTGAAAGAAAACATTTGAGGAAAGTGTCAAAGGCGCACATTTACATCAACAAATTATTACAGTACAATCCTTGATATTGTATAACATATCCACATCAATTCATAATAAAAATCAATCTGTACTGAACAGAATCAATACATTTTAATTCAACATACGATCACAAAATTCACCCCAGCACTGAAAATACTTAATTCTGGACTCACCATACACAGAGCTGTGGTACATAAGAAAAGAATGAGACATGTATGAAGAGATGCCATGAGATTGCTTTACTCTGAGTTCTTCTCTTCAAAACATCTGTGTGTATGTTTACTGACCAATTTATAGAACGAAGAGAGCTTAGTCTGCAATGATAAGAGCCTTCTGCAGCTGATAGGATATGATTTATTACTCTCATGCTCACCATATGATATTATTACACATTATAAAAGTAGTCATTGATAATGACTTGGCTAAGATTAAAGGTTTAATTGCACACATAAACACTTTTTGAAGTATGTGATGAAAAACAATAGAATGTTGTTTCACAGAATTTAAACTTTTATTTCACAAATAGTATACATACATATTTTACATTGGGATGCAGACACTGAAGTCATTAAAACATGATCCCACGTACAATATCCATCCTAAATTTTCCAAAAAGTCTATATTTTATGGCGCGACAGATTTTTTGTGGAATTTAGATGTATTTTGTATATGGGATAATGTTTGCACGTTATAAATTTTACATCTAAAGAAAGTGCAAGAGCAGCTAAATTGTGCAAAATGTTTTTAGCATATAAATCTCACTTTATGTTAAATAAGTGATCAAAGATGTATCAGATAGAATGAAAATGTGAAAAGATTACAACTTCATTTTGTATGATGAAATGGTGTCACATGTAATGCTTAAAATGCATCTTAATCAGATACTCAATCATTTTCTGTTGCTTTAATAGCAGATCAATCAACATTTCTAACCCCAATAATGTATGTTAATACGTTTCACATATAGGTAAAATGATTTAATATCATATCTTCAATATCGTTCACTGTTTACTCAGTTGTTGTTTATGCCATAATCTTGATTACAAGCCTTTTTAGATGCTGTCCAGAAAACAAAAACAAACAAAAAACCCTGAGAACTGTGTCATATTTCTGAAAATGAGCTCTAAATATTTTTCATATATGATGCTAGAATTGCACACTGAAGGTTCATCTCATCAGATTGTTGCAGGTTCTGCGGATCAAACAAATAATGGATTACAGTTAAACATTGACACTGTGTGTTGTATGTATTGGGAAAAAAGTTCTTAGATTTATGTAGGTGTTTATGTCTTACAGTTATATCGTCCATGTAGTAGCAGTGGCGCAGGTTGAGGTGGGCAACGAAGTTTCGGCTGTAGTACTGCGGATCACCGTGGGGTGTCGCCACACACACTGGACACACCTAGAGAGCACACAACAACCTTCAGAGCGTAGCACTGAGTCATTTAAAACTCAAGTGTGTAGTTTGCAAATGGTAAAATGCAGAGATAAATATAACTGTGAGGAACTAGTTAATCTATCTAATTAAACGCACTGCATGTTTCATTCAACACACTGGATATTAGAATCACTTGATAAATTGTGACTGACCACACGCCTGCTGTCATTGCCATGGCGGTCATTGCAGTGATCGCGTAGGTCAAGTTCATCCAGTCCATTATCTTGGCAGTATGGACACACAAATGTCCTCACAGTTGAACTGAGAAAAAATAATCAGGAAATAATCAGGAAATACTTTTTATTGCATAATGCTTCAAGTCTGCTAAAAATAAAGGCTCTGAAAAGCGTTGTTTTTTGTGTTGTGTGTTTTTGGGGGTGGGTTTTGGGTTTAGTTTTGGGTTCCCCGATGAACCTTTTTTTTCTTTAGTGTGAAAAATATTGTATTAATTTGAACCTTTTTAGGAACCAAAGATGCCAATAAAGAAGCTTAGTAATTATTTCCAATTTTTTTTAAGTGTATTATAAAATTATTGATGTTTTTTTCTGATCTTAAATGCCAAAATAAGACTAATTTTAAATTGTCCTATTTTATAATTATGTAAATAAATAAATATAAATATACATACAAAAATATGAATAAATAACAATATACTATATAAATATACATATTTTGTATATTTATATAAATAATAAATATACAATTTGATTTAGATTCTGACATTTTATTATAATAATTTAAATATAAAAATGCACTAAACTTAAATTAATAAAAAAAAAATTGAGTAAAACAAATAAGACATCATATTGTACCAGTATGAGTAGAAAGATAAACAATGTAACTCATTAGAAACTAAATATTTAAAACAAATATGTATATATAATATGTCTGTATTGTTAAAAGTTTCAAAAATTAAAAATAAATTCACAAAATAAATTGGATATTCATACATGAAAATATATATAGCTGATATAAAACTCCTTTTTAAAATTTAGGATGGGGTCTCTCACAAATATCTGTGGTTATATTATAGGAAACCCCTGCTTTAAATTGCCATTATATGCTCTAAGATTAGGATTTTTTTTACATTTCTGAAATAGCCAAAGGGGTTAATGCGAAGGGGGTTCCCACATGCTTTTGGCAGTGAAGTGTGTTTGTGAAAAGAAGTGTTCAAACGGATATCCTCACCCCTGAGGTTGCAGATTATTTTCTATTAGAGTGATCTCGGTTTGCCATGGCCTGTGTATGCAATGCAACAAAATATGAATTAATAAAGCTATAGTGTCAAGTCAATCTAACGATTGTCCTCTTGATGGGACTTACCAATCATCAAGCGCAGCCTGTAAATCGGGTGGATTTAGCGGCAATAAGGCGGGGTGTGACTGCAGTGGGACGGGGTTTGGCATCAGCGGGACAGGGTGTGGCTGCAGTGGGACGGGGTTTGGCATCAGCGG